>NW_020771958.1:0-11465 GCF_900518735.1 Pseudonaja textilis | reverse complement strand
GGGAGGGAGGGAGGGAGGAAGATTGTAATTAGAGTGAGGGAGAGTTTGAAGGAAGTCCCGCCTTAACACTTGGCCACCACAGGTGCCCCCAACACAAGTGGCATTGAGCTGGCCACGCCCACCCTGGCTCCCTGAGGTCAAATACAACCCTGATGCAGCCCTCCATGAAATCAGTTTTGACACCCCTACACTAGACAGTAGCTGTTCCTCTTCTCCAGTTTTTTCTTTCCAACTCATAAGACCTTTATCCTATTCCAAATAGCATTTTTTAAGGATTGGTAACTTAAACTGACACATATGCATTAAAACGTTGAGATAGACATTTTTACATAAAGTCAGTTTCTGTCCAATTTATGTGCCTTGTAACAAAACCTTTCCTTACAATCCGATAATTTCCTTCCTCGATTCCTCCTTCTGAAAAAAGAAAATCTGTTCTGCATTAGCTGGGAAAAAGAAGATCCCCTTACTGTAGAGTAGTCACCCGCCATCTCTGGAACTACTTCGGAATAAGTGGATTCAGGATTTCAGCCAGGATGATCTTCCATAACTGCCTTCAGTGTTTGCACACATGGTTTTGTGTTAGTTGGTAGCAGACAATTCTGATGATAGACAGTTTAATGCCTGGCTGATGAAAGGAAGTGGCTTTTGACCTGTAGTAAAAGCTTCTGTGTTGTGTTAACATCAGTTGGCAAACTGTCCCGCAACTGAAATATTGGGAATATTTAAAGAGGAGAAATAGGATTGTCTTCTCTCAGTGATCAGGCTGCTGGCTACCTAGAAGGAAGCAAAATTGATAGCATTTGCGTAAGGAAAACCTGTGGTTTCCCTTCTGCATTGGTTATCGGAGATCTGCACACCGACAGTTTTTCCTTGGATAGAATGCTGAAAATGTATTTTAAAAGCTAATTTTTGCAGATCTCCATTTGAAGAGCATTTTCCATCATTTTATTCCATCTGCCAGTCATCTTGGAGGTAGAAGCAAAATACTTTTGACCTCATGGCAGTGTTTAGTATAATTGTGGTTTATGAAACCTCAGGTTAAATCTAAGAGAAATCTAGTTGCTGCACTGTACAACAATGGCAGATTATTTTGTGTTACGCCAGGAAAGACTTCCCTGGGGAAAGCAATCCGTTTTTTCATAGACAGTTACAGTGCAGCTACGTGTGGGGAAATCCATCTGGGCCAAAGAAAAGGAAAACACGAATGTGTTATATTTTAAAGGTGTGAATGCCTTTTGCGGTCTTTCTATTGAGTACAGCGCAGAGGTGGGTATTCAGCCGGTTCTGACCAGTTGTGAAGAACCGATAGCGGAAATTTTGAGTAGTTCGGAGAACTGGCAAATACTGACTGGCTCTGCCCCCATCTATTCTTTGCCTCCTGAGTCCCAGCTGATTGGCTGGGTCTTCTTTGGTTGGCCTGCACAGGAGAACGGAGCTGGAAAGCAGGTTAGTGGGCTGGGGAGGGAATGGGGATTTTGCAGTAACCTTCCCCTGCCACGCCCACCAAGTTACGCCCACCAAGCCACAGCCACAGAACCGGTATTAAAAAATTTGAATCCCACCACTGGTACAGTGGAATAATTTCAAAACAACAACCAGGTGCTGTTGTTGGAAATCAGACACACCATCATAGCAAAAGACAGTACGGTACGTTACCCATTTCTGGGATCAGAATATTCAAAATGGATTTTAATAAAAAAGGCAAAATTAAAATGTCATCTGCAGGAAATGAAAGTAACTCGTCTGTACCAAAATAAGCTGAACAAGTGGAAACTGTTGTAATACTACCATTTAGATCCCAAACCTGCCTGGCAGAGTTTGTCTGTCGCAAAATATACAGATAGTATTTCACAAATTCCCCTGGTCTGGTCCCAAAAAGGTAACAGCGTGGAGAACAGCCAATTTAGTCAAATGCTAGAATGGGTTAAACTGAGGCTGTCTGTCTCAATTGAAAGAATGTTTCAGTTGCTGAGTCATTTGTCTTTTTACCAGTTAATTAATAAAATGAATAAAAATTTAAAATGCAATGTAAGTTTAATCATAAAGTATAGGATTTCAGGGCAGCCCTTTATTGGCGAAATGGTCGTGCCGTTCGAGATAATGAATAGGTGCTGACATTTCCAGCAAACATTCAGCCCGTGTTCATTGTCTTGGGCAGAATCACCCAGAAGCCATTTTACCAACCATTTTGCTGTATTCATGTTCACGATGTTACTATGACAGCATTTTTCAAAATACAGGGACTGCATTTTTATTTTTTGAATAGTTAAAAAGAGCTGCAATTTAAATAATTAAAAGGCTACCGGGGGCCCTATTAGTATGATTTATCTCATGTTTTCTCTGTGACGTCTGAACGGGAGAGATTTTGGATGGGGAAGGGTGCTGAATGCAGTGCAGGGTTGGGTAAGGGTTAAGCACTGGAGCTGAATTGAGATACGATTGCCACTGAAGGGGTTTGGGGAATCAGGGAGTAGGGTCCATTCTGGAAAGAACTGCATCCCCCAAATGAGTTGTCTGTGGTTAACTGAAGTAGACATGACTGTAGTTTTTCTTTCCAAGGTAGGAGAAAGACTAGTAATCTGAAATCTGGATTACAGTATTGTAATATACTATTTAAGCAGCTGCCATGGGATTAATTCAGAACCAAACCCAGTGCAGAATATAGCAACTAAGATGCCAATTGTGGTGTCCCACCACCTAGAATTATGATACATATCTATGATAAAAGATCTGCAGTGGGTTGCCAGGGTTTGTTCCTAAACTAGCATGTATTATTAACAAGTCTCCTTCCGTAGATAATACATATACAAGACCCCAGACTCTATTACCACCAGTACAAATCTAGCTCTGTTATGACTTATTGTTGCCTGCCTGATGTACCTTCTCAGCCATCAAGGTACGCATACCATAGATCAATGGTGGGTAATCTTTTTGGGTTCTTGTGCCCAAAATTGTGCATGCGCTTGCGCGCACTCGCATACCAGTACCCAGAAGTCAATGCACGTGCCCCCATGGCCCTTGCGCATGTGCGCACAGTCCCTCTGCCGCTCCCTTACCTGCACTGCACCTCCCAGCTGATTTTCAGCCGGTTTGAGGCCTTTTTCGGCCTCCCAGGCTTGAGAAAAGCCTCTGCAGCCTGAAAAATAGGCCCATTTCATCACTTCCAGTAATACAGGAAGTGACTAGACGGGCCTATTTTTCAGGCTGCAGAGGCTTTTCTCAAGCCTGGGAGGCCGAAAAAGGCCTCAAACCGGCTGAAAATCAGCTGGGAGGTGCAGTGCAGGTAAGGGAGCGGCAGAGGGACTGTGCGCACATGCGCAAGGGCCATGGGGGCACGTGCATTGACTTCTGGGTACTGGTATGCGAGTGCGCGCAAGCGCATGCACAATTTTGGGCACAAGAACCCAAAAAGATTACCCACCATTGATCTATGGTATGCGTACCTTGATGGCTGAGAAGGTACATCAGGCAGGCAACAATAAGTCATAACAGAGCTAGATTTGTACTGGTGGTAATAGAGTCTGGGGTCTTGTATATGTATTATCTACGGAAGGAGACTTGTTAATAATACATGCTAGTTTAGGAACAAACCCTGGCAACCCACTGCAGATCTTTTATCATAGATATGTATCATAATTCTAGGTGGTGGGACACCACAATTGGCATCTTAGTTGCTATATTCTGCACTGGGTTTGGTTCTGAATTAATCCCATGGCAGCTGCTTAAATAGTATATTACAATACTGTAATCCAGATTTCAGATTACTAGTCTTTCTCCTACCTTGGAAAGAAAAACTACAGTCATGTCTACTTCAGTTAACCACAGACAACTCATTTGGGGGATGCAGTTCTTTCCAGAATGGACCCTACTCCCTGATTCCCCAAACCCCTTCAGTGGCAATCGTATCTCAATTCAGCTCCAGTGCTTAACCCTTACCCAACCCTGCACTGCATTCAGCACCCTTCCCCATCCAAAATCTCTCCCGTTCAGACGTCACAGAGAAAACATGAGATAAATCATACTAATAGGGCCCCCGGTAGCCTTTTAATTATTTAAATTGCAGCTCTTTTTAACTATTCAAAAAATAAAAATGCAGTCCCTGTATTTTGAAAAATGCTGTCATAGTAACATCGTGAACATGAATACAGCAAAATGGTTGGTAAAATGGCTTCTGGGTGATTCTGCCCGAGACAATGAACACGGGCTGAATGTTTGCTGGAAATGTCAGCACCTATTCATTATCTCGAACGGCACGACCATTTCGCCAATAAAGGGCTGCCCTGAAATCCTATACTTTATGATTAAACTTACATTGCATTTTAAATTTTTATTCATTTTATTAATTAACTGGTAAAAAGACAAATGACTCAGCAACTGAAACATTCTTTCAATTGAGACAGACAGCCTCAGTTTAACCCATTCTAGCATTTGACTAAATTGGCTGTTCTCCACGCTGTTACCTTTTTGGGACCAGACCAGGGGAATTTGTGAAATACTATCTGTATATTTTGCGACAGACAAACTCTGCCAGGCAGGTTTGGGATCTAAATGGTAGTATTACAACAGTTTCCACTTGTTCAGCTTATTTTGGTACAGACGAGTTACTTTCATTTCCTGCAGATGACATTTTAATTTTGCCTTTTTTATTAAAATCCATTTTGAATATTCTGATCCCAGAAATGGGTAACGTACCGTACTGTCTTTTGCTATGATGGTGTGTCTGATTTCCAACAACAGCACCTGGTTGTTGTTTTGAAATTATTCCACTGTACCAGTGGTGGGATTCAAATTTTTTAATACCGGTTCTGTGGCTGTGGCTTGGTGGGCGTAACTTGGTGGGCGTGGCAGGGGAAGGTTACTGCAAAATCCCCATTCCCTCCCCAGCCCACTAACCTGCTTTCCAGCTCCGTTCTCCTGTGCAGGCCAACCAAAGAAGACCCAGCCAATCAGCTGGGACTCAGGAGGCAAATAGATGGGGGCAGGGCCAGTCAGTATTTGCCAGTTCTCCGAACTACTCAAAATTTCCGCTATCGGTTCTTCACAACTGGTCAGAACCGGCTGAATACCCACCTCTGCGCTGTACTCAATAGAAAGACCGCAAAAGGCATTCACACCTTTAAAATATAACACATTCGTGTTTTCCTTTTCTTTGGCCCAGATGGATTTCCCCACACGTAGCTGCACTGTAACTGTCTATGAAAAAACGGATTGCTTTCCCCAGGGAAGTCTTTCCTGGCGTAACACAAAATAATCTGCCATTGTTGTACAGTGCAGCAACTAGATTTCTCTTAGATTTAACCTGAGGTTTCATAAACCACAATTATACTAAACACTGCCATGAGGTCAAAAGTATTTTGCTTCTACCTCCAAGATGACTGGCAGATGGAATAAAATGATGGAAAATGCTCTTCAAATGGAGATCTGCAAAAATTAGCTTTTAAAATACATTTTCAGCATTCTATCCAAGGAAAAACTGTCGGTGTGCAGATCTCCGATAACCAATGCAGAAGGGAAACCACAGGTTTTCCTTACGCAAATGCTATCAATTTTGCTTCCTTCTAGGTAGCCAGCAGCCTGATCACTGAGAGAAGACAATCCTATTTCTCCTCTTTAAATATTCCCAATATTTCAGTTGCGGGACAGTTTGCCAACTGATGTTAACACAACACAGAAGCTTTTACTACAGGTCAAAAGCCACTTCCTTTCATCAGCCAGGCATTAAACTGTCTATCATCAGAATTGTCTGCTACCAACTAACACAAAACCATGTGTGCAAACACTGAAGGCAGTTATGGAAGATCATCCTGGCTGAAATCCTGAATCCACTTATTCCGAAGTAGTTCCAGAGATGGCGGGTGACTACTCTACAGTAAGGGGATCTTCTTTTTCCCAGCTAATGCAGAACAGATTTTCTTTTTTCAGAAGGAGGAATCGAGGAAGGAAATTATCGGATTGTAAGGAAAGGTTTTGTTACAAGGCACATAAATTGGACAGAAACTGACTTCATGTAAAAATGTCTATCTCAACGTTTTAATGCATATGTGTCAGTTTAAGTTACCAATCCTTAAAAAATGCTATTTGGAATAGGATAAAGGTCTTATGAGTTGGAAAGAAAAAACTGGAGAAGAGGAACAGCTACTGTCTAGTGTAGGGGTGTCAAAACTGATTTCATGGAGGGCTGCATCAGGGTTGTATTTGACCTCAGGGAGCCAGGGTGGGCGTGGCCAGCTCAATGCCACTTGTGTTGGGGGCACCTGTGGTGGCCAAGTGTTAAGGCGGGACTTCCTTCAAACTCTCCCTCACTCTAATTACAATCTTCCTCCCTCCCTCCCTCCCTCCCACCTCCCTTCCTTCCTTCCTTCCCTGTTCATTCTCCTTTCTTCTTCCTTCCCCTCTTTCCTTATTTTTCCTTCCTTGCTCTCTTCCCATCTTCCCATCATTTACTTGGTCTTTCCTCTTTCCCTTTCTCCTTTACTGTTCCCTCTTGCATGCTCAAATGCAAAAGGGGAAACATTTCTCCTTTTGTTTTGTTTTCAGTTTGTTTTGCCCAGTTTTTGCTGGCAGAGGGCTGCAGGAGGCTGTCGCGGCTGAAATCGGAGCTCTGTTTTCACAGGCCGGTCCTTTGCTGTTTCCAAGGCAGTCCCACGGGCCTGATCTAAGCATCCTGTGGGCCAAATCCGCCCCGCGGGCTTTGAGTTTGACGCCCCTGGTCTAGTGCAACTAAGTACTTCCCTCTGCTCTTTTACACATATTCTTATTGGTTGATTGAATTTATATAGCTGTCCAATTCACCTGCATGTGACTCTGGACAAAGTACAGTACATGATTGAAATGAAACAGTGTCATTTACCCATCAATGAATTAAATATTACTAAAAACTATAATTACAGTATAAAAGCAGAGAAGAATGTACTTACAGCCCATTAGCTTTTTAATGGGCCCCATGCTTCCATGGTTCTCCAGGATCAATGACGAAACCATGTGGTCAACATGGATGAAATAATAGTACATCCCAGACATAAATTGTTTCAACTTCTACCCTCAAAATGACGCTATAGGGCAGTGGTGGCTAACCTTTTTCAGCTCCTGTGCCAAGAATTGTGTGCACGCTTGCATGTTCGTGCTTGCATGCCAGCACCCAGAAGGCAATGTGCGCCCCTCCCCCACGCCCCCTATGCATGTGCGTGCAATCCCCATCCATCCATCCACCCACCAACCCCACTAACCCCTTAACTGCACCGTGCCTCACAGTGATTTTCAGCTGGTTTGAAGCCTTTTTCGGCCTTCCAGTTAGGCTTCTGCAGGCTTTCATCACTTCCGGTATTTTCAGAAAAACAGGAAGTGATGAAACGGAGTCAGTTTTCAGCCTGCAAAACCTGCAGAAGCCTTCCTCAAGCCTCTGGGAGGCTGAAAAAGGCCTCAAACCGGCCAAAAATCAGCTGTGAGGCACGGTGCAGTTAAGGGGTTAGTGGGGTTGGTGGGTGGATGGATGGATGGGGATTGCACGCACATGCATAGGGGGCGTGGGGGAGGGGCGCACATTGCCTTCTGGGTGCTGGCATGCAAGCACGAACATGCAAGCGTGCACACAATTCTTGGCACAGGAGCTGAAAAAGGTTAGCCACCACTGCCCTATAGCGTCATTTTGAGGGTAGAAGTTGAAACAATTTATGTCTGGGATGTACTATTATTTCATCCATGTTGACCACATGGTTTCGTCATTGATCCTGGAGAACCATGGAAGCATGGGGCCCATTAAAAAGCTAATGGGCTGTAAGTACATTCTTCTCTGCTTTTATACTGTAATTATAGTTTTTAGTAATATTTAATTCATTGATGGGTAAATGACACTGTTTCATTTCAATCATGTACTGTACTTTGTCCAGAGTCATATGCAGGTGAATTGGACAGCTATATAAATTCAATCAACCAATAAAAATATGTGTAAAAGTGCAGAGGGAAGTACTTAGTTGCACTAGACCAGGGGTGTCAAACTCAAAGCCCGCGGGGTGGATTTGGCCCACAGGATGCTTAGATCAGGCCCGTGGGGCTGCCTTGGAAACAGCAAAGGACCGGCCTGTGAAAACAGAGCTCCGATTTCAGCCGCGACAGCCTCCTGCAGCCCTCTGCCAGCAAAAACTGGGCAAAACAAACTGAAAACAAAACAAAAGGAGAAATGTTTCCCCTTTTGCATTTGAGCATGCAAGAGGGAACAGTAAAGGAGAAAGGGAAAGAGGAAAGACCAAGTAAATGATGGGAAGATGGGAAGAGAGCAAGGAAGGAAAAATAAGGAAAGAGGGGAAGGAAGAAGAAAGGAGAATGAACAGGGAAGGAAGGAAGGAAGGGAGGTGGGAGGGAGGGAGGGAGGGAGGAAGATTGTAATTAGAGTGAGGGAGAGTTTGAAGGAAGTCCCGCCTTAACACTTGGCCACCACAGGTGCCCCCAACACAAGTGGCATTGAGCTGGCCACGCCCACCCTGGCTCCCTGAGGTCAAATACAACCCTGATGCAGCCCTCCATGAAATCAGTTTTGACACCCCTACACTAGACAGTAGCTGTTCCTCTTCTCCAGTTTTTTCTTTCCAACTCATAAGACCTTTATCCTATTCCAAATAGCATTTTTTAAGGATTGGTAACTTAAACTGACACATATGCATTAAAACGTTGAGATAGACATTTTTACATAAAGTCAGTTTCTGTCCAATTTATGTGCCTTGTAACAAAACCTTTCCTTACAATCCGATAATTTCCTTCCTCGATTCCTCCTTCTGAAAAAAGAAAATCTGTTCTGCATTAGCTGGGAAAAAGAAGATCCCCTTACTGTAGAGTAGTCACCCGCCATCTCTGGAACTACTTCGGAATAAGTGGATTCAGGATTTCAGCCAGGATGATCTTCCATAACTGCCTTCAGTGTTTGCACACATGGTTTTGTGTTAGTTGGTAGCAGACAATTCTGATGATAGACAGTTTAATGCCTGGCTGATGAAAGGAAGTGGCTTTTGACCTGTAGTAAAAGCTTCTGTGTTGTGTTAACATCAGTTGGCAAACTGTCCCGCAACTGAAATATTGGGAATATTTAAAGAGGAGAAATAGGATTGTCTTCTCTCAGTGATCAGGCTGCTGGCTACCTAGAAGGAAGCAAAATTGATAGCATTTGCGTAAGGAAAACCTGTGGTTTCCCTTCTGCATTGGTTATCGGAGATCTGCACACCGACAGTTTTTCCTTGGATAGAATGCTGAAAATGTATTTTAAAAGCTAATTTTTGCAGATCTCCATTTGAAGAGCATTTTCCATCATTTTATTCCATCTGCCAGTCATCTTGGAGGTAGAAGCAAAATACTTTTGACCTCATGGCAGTGTTTAGTATAATTGTGGTTTATGAAACCTCAGGTTAAATCTAAGAGAAATCTAGTTGCTGCACTGTACAACAATGGCAGATTATTTTGTGTTACGCCAGGAAAGACTTCCCTGGGGAAAGCAATCCGTTTTTTCATAGACAGTTACAGTGCAGCTACGTGTGGGGAAATCCATCTGGGCCAAAGAAAAGGAAAACACGAATGTGTTATATTTTAAAGGTGTGAATGCCTTTTGCGGTCTTTCTATTGAGTACAGCGCAGAGGTGGGTATTCAGCCGGTTCTGACCAGTTGTGAAGAACCGATAGCGGAAATTTTGAGTAGTTCGGAGAACTGGCAAATACTGACTGGCTCTGCCCCCATCTATTCTTTGCCTCCTGAGTCCCAGCTGATTGGCTGGGTCTTCTTTGGTTGGCCTGCACAGGAGAACGGAGCTGGAAAGCAGGTTAGTGGGCTGGGGAGGGAATGGGGATTTTGCAGTAACCTTCCCCTGCCACGCCCACCAAGTTACGCCCACCAAGCCACAGCCACAGAACCGGTATTAAAAAATTTGAATCCCACCACTGGTACAGTGGAATAATTTCAAAACAACAACCAGGTGCTGTTGTTGGAAATCAGACACACCATCATAGCAAAAGACAGTACGGTACGTTACCCATTTCTGGGATCAGAATATTCAAAATGGATTTTAATAAAAAAGGCAAAATTAAAATGTCATCTGCAGGAAATGAAAGTAACTCGTCTGTACCAAAATAAGCTGAACAAGTGGAAACTGTTGTAATACTACCATTTAGATCCCAAACCTGCCTGGCAGAGTTTGTCTGTCGCAAAATATACAGATAGTATTTCACAAATTCCCCTGGTCTGGTCCCAAAAAGGTAACAGCGTGGAGAACAGCCAATTTAGTCAAATGCTAGAATGGGTTAAACTGAGGCTGTCTGTCTCAATTGAAAGAATGTTTCAGTTGCTGAGTCATTTGTCTTTTTACCAGTTAATTAATAAAATGAATAAAAATTTAAAATGCAATGTAAGTTTAATCATAAAGTATAGGATTTCAGGGCAGCCCTTTATTGGCGAAATGGTCGTGCCGTTCGAGATAATGAATAGGTGCTGACATTTCCAGCAAACATTCAGCCCGTGTTCATTGTCTTGGGCAGAATCACCCAGAAGCCATTTTACCAACCATTTTGCTGTATTCATGTTCACGATGTTACTATGACAGCATTTTTCAAAATACAGGGACTGCATTTTTATTTTTTGAATAGTTAAAAAGAGCTGCAATTTAAATAATTAAAAGGCTACCGGGGGCCCTATTAGTATGATTTATCTCATGTTTTCTCTGTGACGTCTGAACGGGAGAGATTTTGGATGGGGAAGGGTGCTGAATGCAGTGCAGGGTTGGGTAAGGGTTAAGCACTGGAGCTGAATTGAGATACGATTGCCACTGAAGGGGTTTGGGGAATCAGGGAGTAGGGTCCATTCTGGAAAGAACTGCATCCCCCAAATGAGTTGTCTGTGGTTAACTGAAGTAGACATGACTGTAGTTTTTCTTTCCAAGGTAGGAGAAAGACTAGTAATCTGAAATCTGGATTACAGTATTGTAATATACTATTTAAGCAGCTGCCATGGGATTAATTCAGAACCAAACCCAGTGCAGAATATAGCAACTAAGATGCCAATTGTGGTGTCCCACCACCTAGAATTATGATACATATCTATGATAAAAGATCTGCAGTGGGTTGCCAGGGTTTGTTCCTAAACTAGCATGTATTATTAACAAGTCTCCTTCCGTAGATAATACATATACAAGACCCCAGACTCTATTACCACCAGTACAAATCTAGCTCTGTTATGACTTATTGTTGCCTGCCTGATGTACCTTCTCAGCCATCAAGGTACGCATACCATAGATCAATGGTGGGTAATCTTTTTGGGTTCTTGTGCCCAAAATTGTGCATGCGCTTGCGCGCACTCGCATACCAGTACCCAGAAGTCAATGCACGTGCCCCCATGGCCCTTGCGCATGTGCGCACAGTCCCTCTGCCGCTCCCTTACCTGCACTGCACCTCCCAGCTGATTTTCAGCCGGTTTGAGGCCTTTTTCGGCCTCC
>NW_020771957.1:0-11466 GCF_900518735.1 Pseudonaja textilis | reverse complement strand
CTCGGGAACTGCCCGCCTCCCGAAGGTCCATTTCCCCCAAACCGTTTCTTGGCTAGCAAAAGGGAGAGAGAGAGGCTCCCTTAGGATAGCAAAACCTCACCCGACGCCAGCCCCCCCCTTTTTTTTTATTCTTGCGCTTTTATTTATCCTTTTATTTATCCTCAGTTTGTTCTTCGCAGGCAGCCAACTGTCTTTTTCCCTTCTCAAGCGCCGCATCTCATCAGCAATCTGGCCTGCCAAGGTAGGCAACTAAGGCCCCTGGATTGGGAGTCCTGGTGGCCAGGTGAGGAGCAACAGGTCAGAAGGGGGGGGACAGCCCGAGTCCATGGGGGGAAAAAAGAAGGATTGAAACCGAGGAGAGAGAGAGAGAGAGAGAGAGAGAGAGAGAGAGAGAAGAGGAAGGAGGAGGAGAGTTGCGCACCGTTGCAAATCCTGGCCCTACCCATCACAAGCCGAGGAGCTCTAGGCATAGAAAGGGCGCACGGCTGCCCTGGGGATTTGAGGACCTGCATTCCCCACACATCTGGAAAATGCCTTTGAAGATTAGCAGCTCAGGGTGGGAGTTACGGGGCTGGTTTGAGCCCCGCGCTTGGCTCCAGCTGGGTTTCCAACGTTTCGTCCCCATTCGAAGCCCCCCCTCGTTCTTGAGTTCCCCCAGGGAAGCGCAATCCAGAGCGCACGGAAGAATGCGAACGAAACGTTGCCCATACCCCCCCCCCAGTCCGAGGGAAGCTCAGAGCTCAAACCAACAAGGTAACATCTGGAAAACACCAGCTCAGGGAGCACAGCTGTAGGACGGGCCTTTATACTGATAGCCACTTTTTTTTTTTTCCTTTTGGGCAGATAACCGATTTCCTCTGCCGCGTTTCCTCCTGGCCAACCCCTTGTTCCCTTTGATCCACAACCACGCTTCCCAAATCAACCACCACACACGCTTCCCACAAGCACAACTGCCACAGCACAGGACACTTTGGGGTGGGCCTCTGTTTTGTTTTGTTTTGTTAGCTCTGCGTGGCCAGCTGGCGGGCCACCATTGCTTGCGCTCTCTTTGCTAAGTGAGAAAGGGAGATGATTGCAGAAGAAGGGGGTGTGTGTGTGTGTGTGCAGACCATTCAGTGCACAACTCCCCCCCCCAAGCAAGAACAGACTCCAGCAGGCTCTCTCTCTCACCCTCCCCAAGTGAAAGATCGACGAACGGAAGCTGCAAAGCTTGTTTGGTTGCCCCAGCTAACCTGGTCACCCTTCCAGTGGTGGCGGATTAAAGTCAACAGCCAGCCACCCGCTGCTGTTCTCTCTCCCGCCTCTCCTCTTCCTCCTCCTCCTCCTCCTGCCTTGCTCCATGTCTTTTTTTCTCCACTTCCCACCCCCCCACCCCCCGCCCCGCAGGTTTCCCTCGGAACAAAATGTACGCTAGGAGCCCACTGCCATCTGTGCGCAAGCGAGCCCAAGGCGCGCAGGCAAGAGGCAGATCGCTCCATCCCAGGCAGATGGCGTGGCAGGGGAAGAAGGCCTGTCCCGCTTGCGGTCCCCCTCCCCATCCATGGGCCTGGCGGTCTAATGGGAGGCGTGTCACTTGGGGTGTCGCCCACTTCTGACCTCCCCCCTCCCCTCCTCCCCGAGCCGCCCATTATCTGCCCTGCCCAGCAAATAACCTCCCCAGCTCATTATCCCAGATGCCAACAAAGCAGACCTGCCCGACTTTTGAACTGCTGTGACCCCTGCGGCCCCCCCTCCTGCCCCCCCCACTCCCAATTCTCTTTTTTAGAAACAGGAAGGGGCGCCATCGATCACACGAACCCTGACAAGCCCAGCTGGAGGGGCGGGGCCACGAGTCCCTTCGTCTGGCACTAAATAGAATCATCTCCTGCCTTTATTCTACATTTTTTCTTTTGCTAGGAGACGGGGGGGGGGGGGGAGGGGGGGGGAACCAGACCTGGTAAATTAGCACAAGCAGACACAAGGACTGCAATTATTCCCCCCCCCCCGACACACACACACACACATGCATTTTTTTTTCCCCACGGGGAGACCTGGGACAATTCACCCATCAGGGACGGATTGCATTTCAGTAATACGGGATCTCCCCAAAATTTGTTCCCGTTGACTCGGTGAGTCTAAACAGACCTCGTTGCTTTTTTTTTCTTTTTTTGAGAATGTGGGAAGCTGGAGCAGATAATGTGTGTGTGGGGGGGGTGTTTAAACCCGGTGAATGACTTGTTCCCCAGGGAAGAGGGGGAGCTAGGAAAATAGCCCCTTCCTTTTGTTTTGTTTTGTTTTCGCCAGCTGGTTAGAGGAGAAAGTTGCTGCTGGTTTTCCCTTCTTAACGGAAAGGAAAAGGGATCTACTCTTGAGGAGGAAATGGAGGCAGTTTCCCCCCCACCCTCCACCCCGCCTTGCAAAGTAGGGTTCAAGGCCACTGGTTTTCCCACTGCCCCCCAAAACATTCTGCAAATTGAGCTTATCAACTTGAGCAGTGCTTCTCAACTTTGGCAAGTTTAAAATGCGCGGACTTCAACTCCCAGAATGCCCCAGCCAGCACAATTTGTGCTGGCTGGGGCATTCTGGGAGTTGGAAGTCCACGCATTTTAAACTTGCCAAAGTTGAGAAGCGCTGGTCCCGAGTGCACTTGTAGGGGAATAAAACAGCGTCCTTCTGCACGTAGCTCACAGCTAAACCACCTGGGATGTCGTGAAGAGCAAAAAATCATCCCTGCAGTTCAGCCCAAGAAAGCAACAGCCGCAAAAGGAAGATTTTCTCAAACTTCTGTCCGATGATTCTGAAGTAAAACACACCACGTATCTATCAGCCTATACATGTTTCTGTTTCCTATTATTCATAGACACATAGACACATATACATATATGTATGCTATTCAGCTTTGTTTGGGTATTTTCCCACGTCATTACAGTTGTGCTTTTAAAGTTGTAGCAACGTTTCCGCAGAATCTCATCTGCCATCATCAAGCTTCTGTATTGTGTTCGTCTGTGAGTCAGACTGTTACAGTCTACAAACACAATACGGAAGCCTGATGATGGCAGATGAGATTCTGCCGAAACGTTGCTACAACTTTAAAAGCACAACTGTAATGACGTGGGAAAATACCCAAAGCTGAATAATATACATGTAAGTACCCGCAAAAACTTAAGAAAACAAATACACACACACACACACACACACACACACACATATATATGCAGCCATCACAGGAAGGCTAAGCTCTTCAGAATTACTCCTTTTCATTTTTATTTTTGGTTCCGTTCTGCAAAAAATAAAAAATTAATAACCGTCTGCCTCTTTGCCCCCGTCTGAACAGAGACAAGCTTTTAGGAAGCAAGCAAGCTTCAAGCATTCAAGGCCCAGGCTGCACAACATCTCTAGATGCCGTGCACTAAATAAAATAAATGCAAATCAATCAAGAAAACTCGGACGTTCGTTTAGCAAACCTAAGCAATCCAGACGGGCCAATCCGTCCTGATTTGGTTCTGACAAGCCAATCGATTTGGATAATCATCCCCGATTTGACTCGCTCGCCCAATTCAAGCCTCCGAGTCTCGCAGGGTTGGACTTAACTTAAACAAATGAGCCCAAATTGCTCCAGTCAGGTTCACAAATAAAACCAATCCTGCAATTCGATGGGTTCAATCGACTGGGTGCTCCGGATCGGTCTGAGTGGGTTTAGAGCAACAGAACGGGAAGGCCAACTGGCTTTCATGGATTCTACATCTTTTATTATTATTTTATTTTTCTGTCAGTCAATTCTCCTTCAATTCCTTTCCGGGGGGGTGGAGGGGTGCCGGGAATTTTGCTAAGAGAAATTCTCCCTGGCAGACTGCGAATGGTCCTGCGCTTCCTTCCGTGTCAAGGGGGCCAAGGAGCATGGGCAAATGCCCCGTCCTTTATTCTCTCTGTGGTTTCTGCACTCTCCCACAGTTGCCTGAAATCCCCAGAGAAGCCATTATGGCAGAACGTCTCTGGAGCTTTTTCGGGGATAGAAATGCAGCCCTCTAAAATGGAAGGGGGAAAAAAATAAAAAATAAAGGGAAAATCCACCGCTGAAACCTTTCCTTCCACTTTACCCGACACAGAAAATCCTTGAGTTACAAGCATCCATTTAGCGGGCATTTGAAGTTTACAATGCTGCTGGGAAAAAAAAAAATCCCAGCGGCCTGTCTTTGGATGCCTCCCTGTGGAGACATCTCACCATCTTTCTTGGACCCACCAGGTGCTCAGCTGTGTCCCCGGTGGGTCAGTTGTCTCTCCTTTCTCGAGGTTTTTTGGGGGACCTGGAAGTCTCTCCCTGCCCGGTGGTGCCGTCTCCCTTCAGGCCCTCTCAAATCCTTGAAGGGAGTTGGGAGGGCCACCCAAGGCAAGCCAGGAGGGGCCCACTAATGTTAGGGCCACACTCCGGCGAAGACGAGAGGAGGCGTGTGGCAAAGCCATCTGCTCCGGAGCCAGAAGTCGCCCGCTCTCCCAGCTGGCATCGCAGGAGAGCCCGTTGCGCTGCAAGGATTTTGCTTTGAAGAGAAGAAGGAATAAAAAGAGACCGTGGCAGAAGGAAACGTCCCCCTCCGAGAGCGATGCAGAACCGCAGAGATGGCGGCTCCCACAGATTTCCAAATTCTTCCATTGCAAGCACCCTGCTGGGCTAACCTCCCTCCTTCCTTCCCTCCCTCGCTACCTCGGAGAATGCGTCCCATTCAGGATGTTTCATGCCACCATTGGATCCAGGCTGGCCATCTTAAGTCACCTCAGCACAGCACAGCAATCCAGGGCTGGAAGGGACTCAGAGGCCATCTAGTCCAACCCCCTGCTCCAGCCCTTAGGTCATCTGGGGTATTTTGGTGCCTTTAACAGAGAGGAACACATCCAGAAAAGGGAAGGAGTTTACTAGGCGAAGCTGCCATGCAGAGGAAGGCAAAGATAGTCCTCGGCTTATGATATCAATTGAGCCCCAAATTTGGGTTGTTGTTAAGTGAGTTTCAGCAAATTTTGCTCAATTCATCCTCCAACCTCCTTCCATCATGGCGAACTGTCCGTTTCCCACCCACCCCTCAGTTCTCCATTCTGAAAACCGACAGGCAGGACCCACCCAAGCGGCACTCAAGGTTATTTCCCACAATCCCCCCCACCCTGATATCGTAGGGAGGGGTGCCTGCAAAAGCAGACGGGGGACCTGGGCTAAACGGTGCTCGGTTACGGTTTGGCCTCCTCCCGAGGGGCAAAGCGGAAGAGCAGGACCACACACACACACACACACAACTCCGAAGAGAGCCTGCAGCGCACAATCCCTGCCAACACCTCTGGTGCCCATTACGCTGCAGCACAAAGAGAGAAGGCAAGTGGGCATCATTAGCGCCTGAGGCTCTCCAAAGGTGTGAAAATCTCTGTGCTCCAAGCAGGGCAATTTAAGGAGGGCCCGGCAGCCCCCAACCCAACCCAACCCTCCTTTTCAGAGCCAGTCTGGGATTATTTCCTCTCCGAGATGGCTGCCAGCCAGCCAGCCCCCTCGCCCCCTCCCCCGCCCTGCGTTTGCACATTGCCTGCCCACCCAAATTGGAAACATCCTCCTTTTGCCCTAGATTTGCCCCAAAGTAGGATTTCCCCTCTGCCTTCTTCTGCTCCTACCCTGGGTTTCCCCTCCACACACACACACAACCGCTTTGCAGCCCCCTCCCACCGTGCAGGGAAATTAACCCGCCACCTTTCCCGGGGTTCATGCCCCCTTCCTGGCAAGAGGGTGCAGCGGCTAATGAGTCTGGGGCTTTGGACTCATTAAAAACCCAACCTGGCTGTCTTCAGGAGAAACTGCTGAGCGCTTGAATTAGAAGGGGATTTGTGTGTTTTCTGGCAAAACTCATCCCCGTCCTCCTTGTTATTGCAAGGAAGGGGGGAGGGGGCAGGGAGGCGGCCGGCTGCAGGAACCTCTCAGCCCCAGCTCTCCATTCCTGCCAACCTGCTCCCACCTTCCATTCCCTAAGAGGCTGCGGCTCTCCTGACAACTGCCACCACTCATTAGTCTTGACGAGTTTTCTGCTGAATATTGTTCCGCGGGCTTCCAAACTGTTCACTAATTGCAATTAATCACTTACTGAAACAGATGTCAGGAACAATGGAATTTGGGAACTGGGAGCCTTGATAAAGCTGTCAGGAGGAGAGAAGGGGGCCTGGAAGGGGGGAGGGGCTCACTCCCCCCCACCCTCCACAGAAATAAGGCACCGGGAATACACTTTCTCCTCCCTCCCGCACCTGGCCCGAGGATTCATTTCACCCACCTTGCAGGCTGCAAAGACTGCGATCCTCCTGAGCAACACAAGGCAGAGTTGCTCGGCTGGGAAGCATGGGCTGTGTAGACCAGGGTTCCTCAGCCTTGGTAGCTTTCAGGTGTGGGGGTTCCAATTCCCAGAATCCCCCTGCAGCCAGCCTGATCCTCCCAGATTCTGCATGCTGGCTCGGGAATTCTGGGAGCGGAAAGCTTGGGAAACCCTGCACTGAACTGGAATGATGTCCTTGGAATCTTGTGGACTTTGTTGTGGGAATCGCAGCCCCAGGGCTAATGTGGGGTCATCGGGCCGGGCGTCACATTAAGCCACCATAGGATTTGCCGAAGCGTGAATGCAGCAGCGATGATGTCTGCGTTGCACAGGTGGCTAAATGCAGTCACTGTGTAGACGAATCCATACTCTCTCCAGGTGGGTGCCTCCCCTTCTATTAATCCAGACCTAATTATCCTCGCTTGCAATTCTGCACAGGTAGATTGATCTATCAGCTCTTCAATCATATTTCCCCCTCCTCCCCCTTTTTTTCTCGATGCACCCACAGAGAAATGGGCCTTAATTGGGTTTTTTTTTGTGTGTGTGGGGGAGCTGTTAATTCAAGGTTCGCCTTTTGCCAAACCTGGAAGCCCTGGAGAAAAACCATCCTCAAAAGCAGAACTGGCCCCTCCACCCGCCTGCCTGTCTCCTCCCGGGCAAAACGTCTTCATTTTCGTCTTCCTTCGCTTCATTCCAGAGCATAAAATGACAGGTTTGCCATTCCGTGCGAGCAGCCGCCAAAAAAAAAGAAAAAGAAAAAAAAATCACCTCTCAATTAACGGTCAGAGCCTCAGCAGGCAACGACACCTGGATGATGTTGGAAGTGAGCCCGTTTGACATGCGGACAGGAGACCACCAGGGGATCCCAGATAATGGAAGCCAGACCAGGCAGTCCATGGGACGGGGAGGAGAGCCGCTTTGGCATTTTTGGTCAGGAAAACTACACGGAGGTGTCTTGGTGGCTGCTAGGATTCCAGCTTTAATTCTTGTTAACCCAGAGATATTTTAGTGGCCGGTTTGTGAGTCCTGCCAGCCACTGGTGAGATTCAAATTGCTTTACCACTGGTTCAGTGGGCATAGTTTGGTGGGCGTGCAGCTTTCCCCACACCGGCTGAGACCTGCAGCGCCAATCAGCTGAGAGGGTAAAGAAAAGCACCGTCCTCTTTTTTTACTACCAGTTCAGGAAAACCAGTCCGAATCAGTAGCATACCACCACTGCTGCCAGCCCAAAAACAGCAACACCCACTGATCATAAACGCACACATCGCCTTTCCTGAAAGCTTCTCAACAGAGGCAGAAGCTTTAAGCTCAGCATCATGGCTTCCTTCACAACCCACCAGCGCACCAGGAGGCCCTTGAAGTCCCTGCCAGCCACACCGGGCCAAGAAAGAGAGGTGGAATTGCAATGCCGGCCCCCAAGCCAAGCTCTGTGCAGAGAAAATCAAGGCGAAGGCGGTCAGCAAAGTCCCCCAAATCTGCTATTAACCAGGAACATCTCCAAAGACGCCTCCTCCTTCCTGGGTGGCTCAGTGCCTTAACCCAGAGTTAGCCTTTCTTCTGCATCTTGGGAAGAACTGTAGCCTTGAAGCTGCCAAGAGGGCATCACCCAGGTGGGCGGGTGGTTTATTTTTCTTGGCTTGGGGAAGGTTTTAAGCCTGTCAAACACTGGCAGGTTGTGTTGATTTGTTCCTTCCAGCCCCCCACCTCCCCCTGGCATTTCCTGGGATTTGGGTGTTGAGATTGGCCACGGTAATGTTGATTCAAGGGTTGGGTGTTCAGGTGACAACTCAGTGGGGGACAAAAGCTAAGAGAGGCCAGGGGATATCTGGACCACAAACGGTTGGGAGCTGTTGACACTCACTCAAAACTCAACACCTCTCTACCAACCCCGCCATCCATAACACCTCGGTTCACCTCTGATTATCTTGGCTTCAACCAAGCAGAGTTGAGATGGCCTACTCACTGAACACTGACTTAGCAGGACTGACTGTTCTGACCTAGGCTTCCTAAACTGTACTTATTCACAAACTTGTTTTAAAAGCAAAAACTATTTTATTGCAACGCTGGGAATTGCTTTCATTCCCAGCCAGAATTAAACTCAAACAGTCCCCCGAGATAAGCACCCACCTTTCAGTTCTGTGGAATGCGGCCAAAAGGAGAAGTACCCAATTAACTAGAAAAGAAACCATCCGAAGTACAAGAAAAACAAACCGAAGTGCACAAAGCTTCAAGGAGGCTCAGAATCTATCGAACTACTTTGCTTCCTGCAAAGGTTTCGTCATTGAGGTCTGACTTTTTATCCCTTGTGGGAGGGGCAATCACCTCCCAGCCTTACTCCCGAGTCGCCTCTTTTGTCTCAGCTGCTCTTGCCATCTAGCAGCTCTGCGCACACACGCACTGGGAACAGGCTCCCCTGGGTCCTCTGCCTCGCTGCTGCCAGACTCCGGAGTCAGCACCCCACTCCCAGATGGTCCTGGCCCCATCCCCGCATTGGATGCAGGACACTCGTCCAAGTCCTCTCCAGACTCCCTGACTGGTCCCCGTTCATCCCCATTTTCCGATTCCGCTGCCATCTGCGCCGGCTGCCGGCGAACCACAACAAGGACTACCTGTGTTAATCGGGAATGAGAGAAAGGCAGAAGCCCTCCGACTTCATGCGGATCCCTTGAAATTGGAGAATTTTTGTCAGCAAAGCAGCCCAAAAAATAAATAAACGAAATCCGGGCCAGTTTGCAATTTAGGACTGCCTTTTCCAAAGGTCACTTTCAAATGGCGGATTATGTTTTTTGCAGGCGATGTAGGAAAGAGACCTTATCTAGCTCCTCTTCCCCCCTCCCCCCCTTTTGCACAGCCAAGATATGCCTTTGCATCAATATTCGGTCCCCCTCGCATTCCCTAGGCACGGCTGGGTGGGGTGATGGTTCTCCCAACGGCGTGCAGTGCCAAGTGGCAGGTGCGGGGACCTCGACAATCACACAACCGGTGCTCTTTCCCCTGTTCCACTCCAGTGGAGAAACGATAGCTGGATACGGGCAGCGGGAGCATCTGGCGCCTTGCACCAGGCGTGTGTGTGTGTGTGAGAGAGAGAGAGGGGCGGAAGAGGAGGGAGGGGGGGAAGAGCAAAAGAAAGAGAGTAAACAAGAGGAAATGAAAGAGAAAGGGAGAGAGAGAGACAGAGAAGGAGAGAGACAGAGAGAGAGAGAGAGAAAGAGAGAGAGAGAGAGAGAGAGAGAGAGAGAGTAAAGGACAGCAAATGAGAGAGGGAGGGAGAGAGGCAGACGGAGGGAGAGGGAGGGAGGGAGGGGGAGAGCCACCAGGTGGTCTGTTCTGTTCCTGTGCAGGAAAAGGGAGAGAGCAGAGATTCTCGGAGACAAACGAAGCAGGTGCTCATGCGGAGCCTATGGGAGAAGAATTACTCCCGGGTTGGTTTGGCATGTTTTGGGAAAGGTCTGGGAACCAGCAAGAGGGGAAGGGGAAGTGGGGTGGGGTGTGGAAGCACAGATGTGCAAGGCTGGGGGGTCCAGAAACCTTCCCTTGCTCTCGTTGGCTGGTTGAGAGAGAGAGAGAGAGAGATCCTCACCAGTCATTTAACAGACTAAACGAGTGTTTCTCAACCACTTTAAAATCTCTGGACTTCAACATCCAGAATTCCCCAGCCAGCACTTTCAGATCTCTGGACTTCTGGGAGATCACATGATCCCCAGACACTGCCACTGTACTATGTACATGGCAAATGCTAAACATCTGGATTCGGATCCCCTGGCCACAGGGGAGCTGTTTGAAAAGCAGTCATAAGTCACTTTTTCCAGTGCTGCTGTGACTTCGAAAGGCCACTAAACAAACTGCCTGCATTTCCTCCGGTTAAAAAAGCAGCCTCGTTGGACAGCTGCAATTTCCAGAAGAGCACACCTGTCTTCCCTAAACCTTGAGGCGCCTGGAGATGGGCGTTTTGCTCACCTGTCTTGGAAAGCACGATGCAAACGTGTCCGGGAGATTTGAACTCGCCTGCGTTCTCCCCCGGCCCAAACCCCGAGGTCAGCTTGAGCGCCAGTGCCTTGTTCTGACAATCTCTCCCGGAGCCACCCAGCCAGATGGCGCATCACCAGAGCCCCCAAAGTTTGCACACTTTGCAAGCACCAGCCTGGCTGACACCTGCTTACCAACACGTGACAGATGTCCAGGGAAGGAGAGATGTGCTCGGCCGTTTGCACACGTCCCTTGGACGCCCAGCCAGGTGCGGTATTTGCCCTGGATTTGCAAGCAGGCCGATAAGGACCAGCGTTCAAAGGTGGGATGATTGAGCATCCGGATAAATCGTTAGCTGGGCGCATGCCAATCCTTTCCAGGTGGACAATGCCCAGGAAGGGTACAGCTCCCGAGAAGTGCTTATTAGAGAGAATATTTATTTATTCAGAGCGCGTTCTGATGCAAAAGACGCCCCACCCCCCGGAGTTATTACACTCCCCCCCCCAGCGCACAAACAGACATAAAACCAGCCTTTTACTGTGAAGCAACAGGAGAAACCGACCTACAAGGAAGGAAAAACACACACCTGACAAGCTTCCCAGGAACAATCATCTTTTATTCATGCCCGTCATATAAACTGCATTACCTCGGAAACAAAGGCATTTAACCCGGGTTACCTGGGCTGCTAGAGGCGGCGGCGGCGGCATCTACCACAGGAAGGAAAAGGAAAGGCCAAGAGAAGGGCAGGCAGTGCCACAACGTCCTTAGGCAACCCCGGACGACTCTGGGAAATGGCAGTTGCAGCCCCCAGCGACCAACCAGCGCAGGGGGGGCAAAGGGGAAGGTTTTGCAGGTCGAGTTTTGACATTCATCTGCTTGGCTTCGCTTGCCTGCCTGATTTCCATCCCTGACGAGGCTTTGGTTGGCTGAGTCAATTCGCCTTTTGCACTAAGGCACAACCCACAATTTGCAGACCACAATAGCTGTGTTTGTGCAGCATCTTAAGCCTCCATGGAGCCAACTCCAGGGCAGGAGGGTGCCAGAGGGAGGGAGATCAGAGGAAGGAAGGAAAATAGAAAAAGAATTAGGGAGGGAGGGAGGAAGGGGGGAGGGAGGCCAGAGGAAAGGAGAATAGAAAAAGAGAAGGAAGGAAGGAAGGAAGGAAGGAAGGAAGGAAGGAAGGAAGGAA
>NW_020771956.1:0-11475 GCF_900518735.1 Pseudonaja textilis | reverse complement strand
TTTTTTTCCTTTTCCATTGGGATTTTTGCTTTTTCTATCTATGCTCTTGGACTATTTTGGTTCCCTTCTTCTTCTTTTTTTAAATTGAGATTTCTAGCTGGATTAAGGTGTGAAGAACCTGAAGAAATTTTTTCTTTTGCTCTATCCTTTTTTATTACTATTATTATTGGGTTTTCTTCTTCTTCTTCTTTTTATTTTTTATTGTGGATTATTTCATAATTGGATTAGGGTCTGGAAGAACCTGAAGAATCTTTTCTTTTTTCTTTTTTCTCCTTTACCATTGGGCTTTTTATTATTGGACCTTTCCATTCTGGATTATAATTGGCTACTTCTCTAATTGGATTAAAACTTGAAAGAACTTGAAGATTTTGAATCATTTAAAATGAGTAGGAAACTCATACCTGCGGGTGCTTCTACATCTACTTCTGCCTCCCCACCATCTGGAGGACAACGTTCAATTCAGGTAATGTTAAAGCAAGACAAAGAACAAGAAAAAGTAACCTTACAGATGATTATGCAAGGCATCCAAGATCTTAAGATAAAAACAGACACCATTGAACAAAGAACAGGGAAGACTGATGAAAAAGTGGAAAATATTCAACAGATGATGGTGAAGTACGATGAGAGACTCCAAAAAGTCGAAGAAGAGGGTAAACGAAGAGAGGAGAAGATTGGAAATATTGATAGCAGACTAACAGTGGTTGAGCAAGATAAAAGTGGGATGCTGAAGTGGGAAATGGAGAGGTCAGAATTCTATCTCAGATTTCAAAATAATAGAGGAAGAAAAAGGGCAAGATTTGGCTGCGATAATGATAGAAATCCTGGCTGACGCTTTGGAAATAACAGAGGAAAAGATGATGGATGGAGTAGATGAGATATACCGAGTTTTTACAAGATATGCAATGAGAAATAATCTACCCAGAGAAGTTCACATCAGATTTACTAAAAAATCCATCAAAACACAAATTTTACAAGCGGCAAGAGAGAAGACGCTGAAATATAAAGGCAAAGAAATCCTGGTCTTAAAACAAATACCCAGAAGAGAGAGAGAGATGAGAAGAGAATATCGATTTTTGACCAAAGTGCTATTGAAAAAGGAGGTGAATTACAGATGGCTGATCCCAGAAGGATTGATGTTTACATGGCAAGAACAGAGACATAGAATTGATTCAATCGAGAAAGCAGAACTTTTCTACGCAGAATTTTTTGGAAGGAGAGAGGAAGAGGCAGAAAAAGAGGTCTCATTAATTGAATTCCAAGAGGAACAAATGGAGATTGAAAAAGAAGAAGGTGCAGTAGGTGGACAGGTGGATATCAAAGACCAACGTGAACCAAGACCTACGAGAGCGGCTAAACCTAAATATAAAATATAATCATGGAAGAGAAAAAACTGATTACAATGAATATAAATGGACTGAATTCGGCTGCTAAGAGAAGGAAGATTTTTCATAAATTAGGGAAATTAAAGTTTGACATAATTTGTTTACAAGAAGTACACATTAAAAAGCAACATGAACAATTGTTAGTACAGCCAAAATTAGGGAAAATATTTACTTCTCTGACTCAATGTAAGAAAAGAGGAGTGGTTTTATATATTAAAGAGGCCACCCCAGCAAAATTGATTTACGCTGATGAAGATGGAAGAATATTAATGGTGGAAATAATGGATAATAATATAAAAATACTCTTGACTGCAATCTACTCTCCGAATGATAAACAAGAAGAATTTTATAAAAAATTACATATGAAAATGACTGGACTGGACTATGCTAATATAATTATGATGGGAGACTTTAATGGAATTGTGGACAATAAATTGGACTACATAGCAACAACAGCAAAGCACAATAGAAAGACTCTTCCTAAATCTTTTTTTAAAATGACAGATGAATTAATTCTAAAAGATATATGGAGAGAAAGAAATGCTAAAACCAAACATTATACTTTCTATTCAAATAGACATTTATCGTGGTCCAGATTAGATATGATCTGGATCTCAACAGAATTAATATCTAGTGTTCAAGAAATAAATATTGAAACAAGTACTTGGGCAGACCATAACCCACTGACAATTAAATGGAAGGGACAAAAAAAAAGATCGAGAGGGACGTTAAATAATACTATTTTAAAGGAGAAGGATTTTATACAATGGATCGAGAAAGAACTGGCCTTTTTCTTTAAAGAAAATAAAAAAGAAGATACTTCAATGCAGAATGTTTGGGATACAATGAAGGCATATGCTAGAGGCTTGATAATAGACTACATAAGAAAAAAGAATATTAGGAAAAGGCAAGCCACTAAAGCCTTGGAGGATGAGTATAAAAGACTTGAAAAAGAACTACAGAAAATGCCACAGAAAAAAGATATCAAACTGAAATTGGACATAACTAAACATAAAATAGGCTTAATAGAGAAAGAAGAACTGGCACAGAAAATTAGGAATGCTAAACAGAATTATTTTGAAGATGCAAATAAGCCAGGTAGATGGCTAGCATATAAGCTGAGAAAGGAGAAAGAGTCAAGGAAAATATTGCAGTTAATAGATGAACATTTACATATTCTTTTCAACTTTGATGTCATCCTTCCCAGATAACCAAGCAGGATACATAACTAGATGAACTAATTATGTTTTACAGTAAGGCTACATTAATAATTTTTGTAGTCTGAAAGTAAAAACTTCCTGTCACTACTTTTAACCATATAAAAGTTAGGAAGGTCTTTCCTCATTATTTTTTCTGACCACTAAGCTGCTGACAGCTCCTGCCTCTCTTGTCTGATTATTTCCTGGGCCAGTGGTGGCAAACCTTTTTCAGCTCCCGTGTCGATAATTGTGCGCGTGCTCACACTCACATGCCAGCACCCAGAAGGCAATGCGTGCTCTGCCCCCACACCCTCTGCGCATGTGTGCACGATCCCCCTGCAGCAAGCCATGTATCTATGCACAACCCCCTGCAGTACGCTGCACATCTGCACATGCATGTGCAATCCCCTTGCCGAACACTGTGCATCTGCGCATGCATGTGCAATTCCCCCGCTGCGCGCCATGCATCTGTGCCTGCATGCACAATTCCCCCGCCACGCACAGCACATCTCTGTGCATGCGCGTGCATGCCTTTGGACTAACAATTCAAAAACAGATATAAATTTGTGATCCATCCTTTTAGCAGCAAATTGGAGAAGCCTGGATTACTAAAAATGGCTGTATGAGATTAAACCATTATATTCCATTTATCATTTTGATCTGATCTATGCTGATCTTTTTCTTAATATACACTAACCTAGGCACAGGTTAGTCTTCCTTTGAACAGAAAGGCAATAACACATTTTGCATCTCGCATTAAGTTCTTAAAAAGTATATATAGCCAGTAGAACACTCCCATGTGGATTCTATGACAGAAATAAGGAAAAAGGGAAATTGCTTGGCACAGAACTTTAGTAAGTGCAACCTAGATATAACACCTAGTTATCATTTTCACCAAAGTAGAGGTAATAACTGGTTTCTTAAAACTGGTTTTCTTTTCAGCTGGTTTATATGCAATGGATAAGAAGGTGAAGGCTGCCACTCAGAAAAAGCCTTCTGGTTCTCTGAATCCATGGAGTAATTGGTAAAGTTAGACAACTGAAAATTATAAAAATGTAAACGTATGTGAGAAAGACCTTGAGAAATAGGGCTACTGTTTAGGGATTTGTAAGTTAAGAGAAGGCCTAGCCCACAGCTGCATAATGAAAGGAAAAATAAACCTAATTTTTTAGATTGAAAAGAAAATGGCAAAAGATTTGGATTTTTAGACTTACAAGTTCAATTAATTTAGCCTTACAATAAAATAGTTTTTATTGGTTATGGTTATGTTTCCTGTCTGGTCTCTCTGAGAAGATTGACAAAAGAAGTTCCTCCATCCTACACCCACTTTTCTTACTATTTTTCAGATGGCTGGCAAAAGCACAGTTCTAAACACCATTTCTCCTGTTTCATTCATAGCCTTTGTAAAATCCCCCAATGTGGCAGCTAGGATTTAAAAAAATAATAATACCTGCATATATTGGTCCCAGTAGTCTTCCTGAAGATAGATATTCCCATCTCAAAAAGAAAAGAAAAAGAAAATTTTGACTAGTCACTAAGACAGATAAGTGTATGTGTTGAAACGAAAGACTGGGAGACAGAGAGCTACTATCAGAAGCCAGATTTTTACCTACCAGGTCTCCAGTCCCATGGATTAGTTCCAGAGATTTAGTAAGAAGAGGTTCTTTTCCACCTTCCCCATACTTTTCTTCTCATCTCATTTTTAGGTTGGGAAGAGAAGTGGTACAGAGTAAGGAATAACTGTTAACTGCCATTTCTCTAATCCCATAGGAGCTAAAAAGTTGTTTCTTCCTCTGCTTCTCTTGTCATCCACTGAGCCCACCTAGCTTGAGGAGCTGCTGCCAAATCTCGTCCAGGGGAAAGGGAAGTTGAGAGACATGGCAACACAAGGAAATAGCTCAGTTTGAAATATCTGGGCTTTCCCACTGCGAAAATAGTGCTCAATTACTGTAGAAGAGAATTAAGGAGAATCCAACTAAGGAAAATTCATCACCACTAACACCAAAGTAGAAATGTTTGTGTTGCAAGATAAGAAACACTACTTTAAAACTGAGACAACTCACTTCGAAAATAAGCTGCCTTTGCAGCCCTGCTATGGATGAGACCAGGGCAATCATTCCTTAAATTCTTATTTATTCATCAGTAACAAATCCTAAAAATGTTAAAATAGAAAAGATGCATTAAAGAGCCAAGAAACAAGAAAAATATTAACCAAACTTATATTTTTAAAATTACCACGAGGAAAAAAAAACATAATTCAGGTAGTCGACATATAACAGTTCGTTTAGTGATCATTTGCAGTTACAATGGCACTGAAAAAAGTGATTTATCACCATTTTTCACACTTACGACTGTTGCACATCTCTATGGTCATGCGATTTACATTTGGATCTTTGACAACTGACTCACATTGTCCCAGAGTCATATGGTCCCCTTTTGCGACTCTGACAAGCAAAATCAATGTGAAAATGATTCACTTAAAATTATGTTATTAATTTAACAACTGCAGTGATTTGCTTAACAAATGTGGTGAGAAAAGTTATAAAATGGGGCAAAACTCACTTAACAAAGTTGATCTCAATTGTGAATTGAAGACTACCTGTACAGTAATCAAGGGTATATGCATATGTATGTATACATACACAACACACACATAAACACATCAAACTAAACTGTATGGAATCATATTTCCAGTTTTTCTATTCCCTTGATAAAATTATAAAGAGAAAAAACTAAACATAATGCAATAAGCAGATGGGTATGCATGTGCATGTACATATATATATGCCTACACATACTTATACATATGCACATATACATAAAGAACAAATAAAAACCTTGACTGCATGGAATCATATTTCCAGTTTTTCACTTCCATTGACCAAGGGCTTATTCTAAGACTGAAAGTGCACATAAGTTCAAGGCAACTTTTAACATCTTGAGTACAGGTTTAGGAATCTTTCCAGGCTCTCTTTTTTCCAGCAATCCAATGAGCAAGAAAATTAGGACTGCAGATTGATTCTAAGTTTCTAAAGGGTAAGCCACCCTTACAAATTTCATGAAGAAATTTCTCAATAATGACCACCAGAGGCTGCTCATCTTCTTCAACTTTACAGGGATGATTTAATTTTTCAAGCCTCTTCCTGAATAAATAATCCTGGATTTGAGTTCATCTAGGCTTTGCAAACTCCTTAGGGTGTATTTTTTTTTCATCTCTGCTTGAATTCTATTTTGTGGTATTAAAATATTTTTCAATGGTATCACTTGTTCGATCAAATGTATCACATCCAGTAGCAATTTGACAAGTTATTTGACAAATATTTCAAAATTCCAGTCTCTAATATGATGCATTTATTACAAGAAATGAAGAAATGAACTGTATTACAGCAGCATGAGATCCCCATGTTACTAACTATGGATAATGATAACCAAGCACATATACATGGTTATATTACAAAGTTTAGTTTAGTTTACTTTATTGTCATTGCACCTCGTACAATGAAATCAAACACCATCTTCAGTGCACATCATGACCATGACCATGAAAATAAACACAAACACACATCTTTCACCCTTCACACATTGAACCAGAAACCCCCAACACCACACCAACATTGCACTACACAGCAGAATTCAAAAGAACTACTGCTCTGGGATAGAAGCTGTTTTGCAGAATCTGTTGTACACAGATTCAAGTTTTAAGTATTACACAAACATACTTTTCAAAATAATATTTTTCTAAGATGGTGGGGAGATAAAATGCCTGCTGATATGCACATGAGACAGAAAACTGATAATATTGTGGTCCCTCATTGAGCAGATTTCTCTTAATCGTTATTTCACCAGAAGCCGCAGAGAAAAACTGTTTGTGAGAAATAGTTCTATCATATTTTATTCAAACTACTGAAAAACTACAACCTGAATTCAGCCAAATATGTATAATTTCAAAAGGCCTGTCAGCATGAACTACTCACTTTCATTTTTTAAACTTACGTTCCGTAATTATCTTGTTATCAGTATTTGTTTTGCACTTCTTTAATATTGTCAGAACTGCCAGCTTAAGCTTCAGCCTTGTTTACTAGATGCCAGCCATAAACTATATGAGGAGGAAATTGCTGGAATTGTGGGAAGGGGAAACTGAAACTACTCGTCATGCCACCCTGAGACATCGCCTCCGCATCCCAAGGCCAGAGGCATGGGAGAGGAAGCACAACAGCTCACCATCTAGCCCAGACACATTAAACTCAAGGCCTAAGGGCCAGATCCGGCCTGCAATGTGGTTGGATTTGGCCCATGGGGCCACCCTGGAAACAGCAATGGGCTGGCCCCACATCCTCAGCCTTGATGCACCCCTTAGCACTTGGCCACCAGCATCCCTGCCTTACCCTCTCCTGCCCTTCCCTGGCGATCTCCCATCTTATCACTGAGGATGTTTTGCTTACAAAGCCAGGTCTCTTTACATGGAGTGGGCTTTCCTCTGACTCACGGACTTTGCCGTCCCACACCTACCACGAGCAATCTGGCCAAGAGAGTGAGCACAGCAGCAACAGACTTAGGTAAGTAGAGTAAGTGCAGCTGGGGGCTCCCTCAGGGAAGTGGGGCTGGGCTGGGCTGGGCTGGGCTGGGCTGGGCTGCAGGATCCCAGTGCCCTGGGACTTTGAGGGCCAAGCTAGGCGCTTGCTGTCCACTGCCCAGGGCTCCGGGCAGCCCACACTGCCATCTGAGGATCCTCGGTGTAGCCTGAGAAGGACAGCGAGTGGTGGATGAGGGTTTGGACCTCACCTTGGTTTTGTCTTCCTCTGTGGGAGACCTCCCATTCCCTCCTCCCAGCCTTGCCAGGCCCTCCCTATAGGAAGCAGAGGAAGACACTGCTGAATGTGGAAGGAAGCATGGAGGAGAAAGTTTGTAGGAAGCAGTTTCCTCTGAGTCCAACTTCTGCCTTGACAGATCTCTGAAGAGGAGGAGGGGGTGATGGGAGAGCTGCATGAGGAAAGACTGCCCCAACAAGCCAGCATTCTTACCACACATGATTGGAAATGGGGATTTCCTTTTGAGAAAATCCAGCCTCCCTCATGCAGGATCGGGAAATGCTACTCCGCTGCCTTCCTCTGCCTTCAAGGAAACTGCTTCCTTCCACATGCAGCAGTGTTATCTTCCGCCTCCTGCTTTGCTGGCAGGGGCCACTGAACAGGGAAACACCAGTGATGTCTGGGATTGGGAGAAGAATGTCTCCTTTGACATGCTGTGGACATCACACATGCGTGCTTGCATACACACACACACTATTCCAACCTTGGAGACTTTTATCCATATCTGTGCTTGCAAACTGCCAATCATGCCTGGGCTTGGGGAAAAGGCCCTTTCCTATCTCTGTGGATAAAAGCCCCCCAAACATGGAATGTGGTGTGTGAGAGTGTGCACATACTTGGCTGCCAGCAGTTTGGGGAAACGGTAGCTGTGAAGCACCGAATTGTTCCCATGTCAAGTTAGCTGGTGCAACTTGTTCTATTCCAATTCAGCTGTCCCGAGTCAGTTGCACCTAGTATGCGGCACTGTGAGTTGTCATAGTCTTACATGTCATTGGCCCTTTGAAAGCAAACCATAATGCTGATGCAGCCCTCAATTAAATTGAACTTGACACCATGAGTTAGCCTGCCAATGCAGGGACCATTAGCAAAACAAATCATTTGAATGTAACTGGACAATAAAGAGAAAATGGGGAGGAGGGAGGAATGGGAAAGGGAAAGTTAACCAGGAACCTTCATGCGTAAAATTTAGTTTTGGCTTTGCTATACTGTACTGTAACTACTGTACTCTTAGTATAAGTATACCCTTAATATAAGTATACCTTTCACACAAATGGAGTCAGGGTCTTTTTTTCCAAAGAAACCAAAGAGGGACAAGTGTGACACACACATTTTAATCATACTGTTTTTCAACATATTGTAATATAAAAATATTTTCCTGCTATAGAACAAGAAAATGAGGATATCACTTCTGCTTGGAAATCCTTAAATGGGTTCTGGTCACTGTTATGTGATGATAGATGTACTTTCCTTCTCCACACCTTTCCTAAACTATTGTATAGTTGAATAAAAACAACACATAATATGAAGATGAAACTTACTTTCTTTGTCCTGTAATTCTTAAAAAACTGTTTTTCTTCTCATTTTTCATCATGTATACTGTGAAATAATTCTTGTTTCATTAATTTTAGTTTAAGGTTTTTATATGTAATCATTATGATTTTTGCATTAATAGGTGTAGTAACAATAGAGATCCTGCTGTGCCTAATACACCTGGGCCTCTGCATGATCTCACTCCCTGTCCCAGGCTGGTAAGTCCCGGACTTGTACAATGATCTCATCTATTAACATTACCACTATTCTTAAGGATTGGTGGGGGTTTTCACCCAATCCTAAGGCTGTATCTATGTTGTCTTTTTCTACTTTAAACAACCATATAAAAGGAATAAACGCTGCCCAGGTAGTCAGACATCTTGGCACCCTCTACAATGACTGGTCTTTGAACTCCATCAAATAGGTTACATTTCAAGCTAAGACATTAATAGAACATTTCTAATCCTGTTTTGCTTCTTATCTCTATATCAGCATGCACACATATGTGTGTTTATATCATTTTGAAAATATAATTCTTTTTTTCAGGTGGAACAATAAATATAATTCTTTTGTTCAGATGGAAAAAATGAAAAATGCACATGAATCAAGGAAGAAATAATATTGTTTCTATGTGAGAGAAGTGCTCAATTTCTGCAAATTACTGTGGGTCAAATTTTCTTTTTTAAATAAGCTCCCTTAATAAATAATTCCATAGTACTTTCTATAAATTTCTTATATATGACAAGCACTTGTAGATAAATAAAACTCTGAAATTCATGGTATAATATGAGCTATCAAAGAAAATATACCCAAAGTACTATCTTACTGCACATTTCCCCTAGTCTATTGCTATAATATCTAAATTTCAAGTAGAAAATAGATTAACTTTGAAGCTGGATTTGATTTTTTACAGTTGGCATTGTGTTGCTGTGCTATTTCATTTTTCATTGTTTAATTTTAACATTTCAAAGCACAACTTGAAGCTGAAATAATGCCTCATTGAAACTGCAGAATTAAAAAGAATGTTCAATAGGATGTGGTTTGTTTCTTTGCTGATAAGAAATTAAGATATCACATTGGCATCCATATTGTGGATAAGGAATGTTAATTGAAATACCTTGGATCTTAGAAAATATATTTAAAAATTAAAGCAGTTGTTGTAAAACAATTTTTAACTATTCCATGCAGGCAAAACAAAAACAACTCAAGTCAGCTGCACTAAGGAGGAAAAAGGAGGAACAACATAGTGGCAAAGGTTGCTAGAGTCAAGCTATGTTCAATTTCTAATGCTTTTAAGCACACATACCACCACAGCTGGTAGAGTAGTGGATGCTATTATAGCAGTCACAATAAAAATGAGTCAAAAAGCCTTTAAGAATTATTGGTAAGAAAGGATATTTTCAAAAAGTATTGTGGGTGCATGTATGTGCATTTTGATGCTTTAATTTGTATACATAACAATAATTCAATTTTCAAAAAGAGTTGTATGGGGCTGAATAAAACATAATGCTTCTACATCCATAACTTTAGTTTAAATAAAGATAGTTGTTAGGATACGTGCAGAGTAACCCTTGTATAAAAAGGATATGCACACGGAAAACGGTTTATGAGAACAGTTATGAAGAAATATACAGCCACACAGAGTTGAACAAGTTGTATTAATGTTTACTTGAAGAAATAGCACAGTCCAATAAATAGTCCATGTCATACACGTTTTTATCAGTCCAGAAATATCCAGTTATAAAGTCTTCTTACCGGTTTCAAGTCTTTTACAGCAGACAAATATCAAACCATAATATATCAGATAATCTTCAATATCAACAGAATATCAAAATAAACAGAGTTAGTCAGTATCGGTCCGTAGTCAATATCAGTATAAAGAGAGATCATCAGTGAAAAAGAGACAGAGAAAGAGAATTAAACCATGATCTATAGCTCCCTCTTATGGCAACTTATAGCATAATTAACCAACCAGAACACAGCATAATACATTACAGTATTTTTTCCTTAAAGCTACAAACATATATATTTGTAGTTTATATATTTTCAACCCAACTACGTTATTTACATATACATAACATTCTCCCCTTTGGGTTGGCCAATATATAATACATTACGTCTTTAATTCATAATTTTTTCACAATTAATAACTCATACAATTTCATAGAGATTAGAAGATTCTTTAACTCTACATACAATGCTTGTTTGAACTCTGTTATATTTACATCTCTCTAATTGACCTTCTTGAAAACTCAGTACATGTTGTTTATTTTCTTCCTCTACCTCCCCAATGGAATCTTTTTCAGTTATAGATGGTTCGTCTTTTACTGATTCATCAATATTCATATCATTTTTATGATCAGTGAACAATGGAGTTTTTACAATAATGCTATGTTTTTTTATTATTATATTCTTGTTTAAACTTTCACCAGCCAACATGCTCCAGAAATTTAGCACTTGCACTCCAATATATATTAGTTAGTATCTGGCTCCCAAAATTTAAATAATCTATGATTAGCTCCATAACCTACAAAATACAATTTCTTATCTCTATATTGTCCCTTTTGCCTTACTTGCGTGGGAATATGAACCCATGCTGAGGTTCCAAATGCATGCAAATAACTAAGATCTGGTTTTCTTCTATGCCAATGAGTAAATGGTAATTCACCAGTCTTCTTCTTCTTTTTTCTTCTTCTTCTTCTTTTTCTTCAGCGTTTGTCTCGCGCTCGGGCGAGGTCCGCTAATGTCCTTGAGTACTGCTTCCACACCTCTCTG
>NW_020771955.1:0-11481 GCF_900518735.1 Pseudonaja textilis | reverse complement strand
TTCCTTCCTTCCTTCCTTCCTTCCTTCCTTCCTTCCTTCCTTCCTTCTCTTTTTCTATTCTCCTTTCCTCTGGCCTCCCTCCCCCCTTCCTCCCTCCCTCCCTAATTCTTTTTCTATTTTCCTTCCTTCCTCTGATCTCCCTCCCTCTGGCACCCTCCTGCCCTGGAGTTGGCTCCATGGAGGCTTAAGATGCTGCACAAACACAGCTATTGTGGTCTGCAAATTGTGGGTTGTGCCTTAGTGCAAAAGGCGAATTGACTCAGCCAACCAAAGCCTCGTCAGGGATGGAAATCAGGCAGGCAAGCGAAGCCAAGCAGATGAATGTCAAAACTCGACCTGCAAAACCTTCCCCTTTGCCCCCCCTGCGCTGGTTGGTCGCTGGGGGCTGCAACTGCCATTTCCCAGAGTCGTCCGGGGTTGCCTAAGGACGTTGTGGCACTGCCTGCCCTTCTCTTGGCCTTTCCTTTTCCTTCCTGTGGTAGATGCCGCCGCCGCCGCCTCTAGCAGCCCAGGTAACCCGGGTTAAATGCCTTTGTTTCCGAGGTAATGCAGTTTATATGACGGGCATGAATAAAAGATGATTGTTCCTGGGAAGCTTGTCAGGTGTGTGTTTTTCCTTCCTTGTAGGTCGGTTTCTCCTGTTGCTTCACAGTAAAAGGCTGGTTTTATGTCTGTTTGTGCGCTGGGGGGGGGAGTGTAATAACTCCGGGGGGTGGGGCGTCTTTTGCATCAGAACGCGCTCTGAATAAATAAATATTCTCTCTAATAAGCACTTCTCGGGAGCTGTACCCTTCCTGGGCATTGTCCACCTGGAAAGGATTGGCATGCGCCCAGCTAACGATTTATCCGGATGCTCAATCATCCCACCTTTGAACGCTGGTCCTTATCGGCCTGCTTGCAAATCCAGGGCAAATACCGCACCTGGCTGGGCGTCCAAGGGACGTGTGCAAACGGCCGAGCACATCTCTCCTTCCCTGGACATCTGTCACGTGTTGGTAAGCAGGTGTCAGCCAGGCTGGTGCTTGCAAAGTGTGCAAACTTTGGGGGCTCTGGTGATGCGCCATCTGGCTGGGTGGCTCCGGGAGAGATTGTCAGAACAAGGCACTGGCGCTCAAGCTGACCTCGGGGTTTGGGCCGGGGGAGAACGCAGGCGAGTTCAAATCTCCCGGACACGTTTGCATCGTGCTTTCCAAGACAGGTGAGCAAAACGCCCATCTCCAGGCGCCTCAAGGTTTAGGGAAGACAGGTGTGCTCTTCTGGAAATTGCAGCTGTCCAACGAGGCTGCTTTTTTAACCGGAGGAAATGCAGGCAGTTTGTTTAGTGGCCTTTCGAAGTCACAGCAGCACTGGAAAAAGTGACTTATGACTGCTTTTCAAACAGCTCCCCTGTGGCCAGGGGATCCGAATCCAGATGTTTAGCATTTGCCATGTACATAGTACAGTGGCAGTGTCTGGGGATCATGTGATCTCCCAGAAGTCCAGAGATCTGAAAGTGCTGGCTGGGGAATTCTGGATGTTGAAGTCCAGAGATTTTAAAGTGGTTGAGAAACACTCGTTTAGTCTGTTAAATGACTGGTGAGGATCTCTCTCTCTCTCTCTCTCAACCAGCCAACGAGAGCAAGGGAAGGTTTCTGGACCCCCCAGCCTTGCACATCTGTGCTTCCACACCCCACCCCACTTCCCCTTCCCCTCTTGCTGGTTCCCAGACCTTTCCCAAAACATGCCAAACCAACCCGGGAGTAATTCTTCTCCCATAGGCTCCGCATGAGCACCTGCTTCGTTTGTCTCCGAGAATCTCTGCTCTCTCCCTTTTCCTGCACAGGAACAGAACAGACCACCTGGTGGCTCTCCCCCTCCCTCCCTCCCTCTCCCTCCGTCTGCCTCTCTCCCTCCCTCTCTCATTTGCTGTCCTTTACTCTCTCTCTCTCTCTCTCTCTCTCTCTCTCTTTCTCTCTCTCTCTCTCTGTCTCTCTCCTTCTCTGTCTCTCTCTCTCCCTTTCTCTTTCATTTCCTCTTGTTTACTCTCTTTCTTTTGCTCTTCCCCCCCTCCCTCCTCTTCCGCCCCTCTCTCTCTCTCACACACACACACACGCCTGGTGCAAGGCGCCAGATGCTCCCGCTGCCCGTATCCAGCTATCGTTTCTCCACTGGAGTGGAACAGGGGAAAGAGCACCGGTTGTGTGATTGTCGAGGTCCCCGCACCTGCCACTTGGCACTGCACGCCGTTGGGAGAACCATCACCCCACCCAGCCGTGCCTAGGGAATGCGAGGGGGACCGAATATTGATGCAAAGGCATATCTTGGCTGTGCAAAAGGGGGGGAGGGGGGAAGAGGAGCTAGATAAGGTCTCTTTCCTACATCGCCTGCAAAAAACATAATCCGCCATTTGAAAGTGACCTTTGGAAAAGGCAGTCCTAAATTGCAAACTGGCCCGGATTTCGTTTATTTATTTTTTGGGCTGCTTTGCTGACAAAAATTCTCCAATTTCAAGGGATCCGCATGAAGTCGGAGGGCTTCTGCCTTTCTCTCATTCCCGATTAACACAGGTAGTCCTTGTTGTGGTTCGCCGGCAGCCGGCGCAGATGGCAGCGGAATCGGAAAATGGGGATGAACGGGGACCAGTCAGGGAGTCTGGAGAGGACTTGGACGAGTGTCCTGCATCCAATGCGGGGATGGGGCCAGGACCATCTGGGAGTGGGGTGCTGACTCCGGAGTCTGGCAGCAGCGAGGCAGAGGACCCAGGGGAGCCTGTTCCCAGTGCGTGTGTGCGCAGAGCTGCTAGATGGCAAGAGCAGCTGAGACAAAAGAGGCGACTCGGGAGTAAGGCTGGGAGGTGATTGCCCCTCCCACAAGGGATAAAAAGTCAGACCTCAATGACGAAACCTTTGCAGGAAGCAAAGTAGTTCGATAGATTCTGAGCCTCCTTGAAGCTTTGTGCACTTCGGTTTGTTTTTCTTGTACTTCGGATGGTTTCTTTTCTAGTTAATTGGGTACTTCTCCTTTTGGCCGCATTCCACAGAACTGAAAGGTGGGTGCTTATCTCGGGGGACTGTTTGAGTTTAATTCTGGCTGGGAATGAAAGCAATTCCCAGCGTTGCAATAAAATAGTTTTTGCTTTTAAAACAAGTTTGTGAATAAGTACAGTTTAGGAAGCCTAGGTCAGAACAGTCAGTCCTGCTAAGTCAGTGTTCAGTGAGTAGGCCATCTCAACTCTGCTTGGTTGAAGCCAAGATAATCAGAGGTGAACCGAGGTGTTATGGATGGCGGGGTTGGTAGAGAGGTGTTGAGTTTTGAGTGAGTGTCAACAGCTCCCAACCGTTTGTGGTCCAGATATCCCCTGGCCTCTCTTAGCTTTTGTCCCCCACTGAGTTGTCACCTGAACACCCAACCCTTGAATCAACATTACCGTGGCCAATCTCAACACCCAAATCCCAGGAAATGCCAGGGGGAGGTGGGGGGCTGGAAGGAACAAATCAACACAACCTGCCAGTGTTTGACAGGCTTAAAACCTTCCCCAAGCCAAGAAAAATAAACCACCCGCCCACCTGGGTGATGCCCTCTTGGCAGCTTCAAGGCTACAGTTCTTCCCAAGATGCAGAAGAAAGGCTAACTCTGGGTTAAGGCACTGAGCCACCCAGGAAGGAGGAGGCGTCTTTGGAGATGTTCCTGGTTAATAGCAGATTTGGGGGACTTTGCTGACCGCCTTCGCCTTGATTTTCTCTGCACAGAGCTTGGCTTGGGGGCCGGCATTGCAATTCCACCTCTCTTTCTTGGCCCGGTGTGGCTGGCAGGGACTTCAAGGGCCTCCTGGTGCGCTGGTGGGTTGTGAAGGAAGCCATGATGCTGAGCTTAAAGCTTCTGCCTCTGTTGAGAAGCTTTCAGGAAAGGCGATGTGTGCGTTTATGATCAGTGGGTGTTGCTGTTTTTGGGCTGGCAGCAGTGGTGGTATGCTACTGATTCGGACTGGTTTTCCTGAACTGGTAGTAAAAAAAGAGGACGGTGCTTTTCTTTACCCTCTCAGCTGATTGGCGCTGCAGGTCTCAGCCGGTGTGGGGAAAGCTGCACGCCCACCAAACTATGCCCACTGAACCAGTGGTAAAGCAATTTGAATCTCACCAGTGGCTGGCAGGACTCACAAACCGGCCACTAAAATATCTCTGGGTTAACAAGAATTAAAGCTGGAATCCTAGCAGCCACCAAGACACCTCCGTGTAGTTTTCCTGACCAAAAATGCCAAAGCGGCTCTCCTCCCCGTCCCATGGACTGCCTGGTCTGGCTTCCATTATCTGGGATCCCCTGGTGGTCTCCTGTCCGCATGTCAAACGGGCTCACTTCCAACATCATCCAGGTGTCGTTGCCTGCTGAGGCTCTGACCGTTAATTGAGAGGTGATTTTTTTTTCTTTTTCTTTTTTTTTGGCGGCTGCTCGCACGGAATGGCAAACCTGTCATTTTATGCTCTGGAATGAAGCGAAGGAAGACGAAAATGAAGACGTTTTGCCCGGGAGGAGACAGGCAGGCGGGTGGAGGGGCCAGTTCTGCTTTTGAGGATGGTTTTTCTCCAGGGCTTCCAGGTTTGGCAAAAGGCGAACCTTGAATTAACAGCTCCCCCACACACACAAAAAAAAACCCAATTAAGGCCCATTTCTCTGTGGGTGCATCGAGAAAAAAAGGGGGAGGAGGGGGAAATATGATTGAAGAGCTGATAGATCAATCTACCTGTGCAGAATTGCAAGCGAGGATAATTAGGTCTGGATTAATAGAAGGGGAGGCACCCACCTGGAGAGAGTATGGATTCGTCTACACAGTGACTGCATTTAGCCACCTGTGCAACGCAGACATCATCGCTGCTGCATTCACGCTTCGGCAAATCCTATGGTGGCTTAATGTGACGCCCGGCCCGATGACCCCACATTAGCCCTGGGGCTGCGATTCCCACAACAAAGTCCACAAGATTCCAAGGACATCATTCCAGTTCAGTGCAGGGTTTCCCAAGCTTTCCGCTCCCAGAATTCCCGAGCCAGCATGCAGAATCTGGGAGGATCAGGCTGGCTGCAGGGGGATTCTGGGAATTGGAACCCCCACACCTGAAAGCTACCAAGGCTGAGGAACCCTGGTCTACACAGCCCATGCTTCCCAGCCGAGCAACTCTGCCTTGTGTTGCTCAGGAGGATCGCAGTCTTTGCAGCCTGCAAGGTGGGTGAAATGAATCCTCGGGCCAGGTGCGGGAGGGAGGAGAAAGTGTATTCCCGGTGCCTTATTTCTGTGGAGGGTGGGGGGGAGTGAGCCCCTCCCCCCTTCCAGGCCCCCTTCTCTCCTCCTGACAGCTTTATCAAGGCTCCCAGTTCCCAAATTCCATTGTTCCTGACATCTGTTTCAGTAAGTGATTAATTGCAATTAGTGAACAGTTTGGAAGCCCGCGGAACAATATTCAGCAGAAAACTCGTCAAGACTAATGAGTGGTGGCAGTTGTCAGGAGAGCCGCAGCCTCTTAGGGAATGGAAGGTGGGAGCAGGTTGGCAGGAATGGAGAGCTGGGGCTGAGAGGTTCCTGCAGCCGGCCGCCTCCCTGCCCCCTCCCCCCTTCCTTGCAATAACAAGGAGGACGGGGATGAGTTTTGCCAGAAAACACACAAATCCCCTTCTAATTCAAGCGCTCAGCAGTTTCTCCTGAAGACAGCCAGGTTGGGTTTTTAATGAGTCCAAAGCCCCAGACTCATTAGCCGCTGCACCCTCTTGCCAGGAAGGGGGCATGAACCCCGGGAAAGGTGGCGGGTTAATTTCCCTGCACGGTGGGAGGGGGCTGCAAAGCGGTTGTGTGTGTGTGTGGAGGGGAAACCCAGGGTAGGAGCAGAAGAAGGCAGAGGGGAAATCCTACTTTGGGGCAAATCTAGGGCAAAAGGAGGATGTTTCCAATTTGGGTGGGCAGGCAATGTGCAAACGCAGGGCGGGGGAGGGGGCGAGGGGGCTGGCTGGCTGGCAGCCATCTCGGAGAGGAAATAATCCCAGACTGGCTCTGAAAAGGAGGGTTGGGTTGGGTTGGGGGCTGCCGGGCCCTCCTTAAATTGCCCTGCTTGGAGCACAGAGATTTTCACACCTTTGGAGAGCCTCAGGCGCTAATGATGCCCACTTGCCTTCTCTCTTTGTGCTGCAGCGTAATGGGCACCAGAGGTGTTGGCAGGGATTGTGCGCTGCAGGCTCTCTTCGGAGTTGTGTGTGTGTGTGTGTGTGGTCCTGCTCTTCCGCTTTGCCCCTCGGGAGGAGGCCAAACCGTAACCGAGCACCGTTTAGCCCAGGTCCCCCGTCTGCTTTTGCAGGCACCCCTCCCTACGATATCAGGGTGGGGGGGATTGTGGGAAATAACCTTGAGTGCCGCTTGGGTGGGTCCTGCCTGTCGGTTTTCAGAATGGAGAACTGAGGGGTGGGTGGGAAACGGACAGTTCGCCATGATGGAAGGAGGTTGGAGGATGAATTGAGCAAAATTTGCTGAAACTCACTTAACAACAACCCAAATTTGGGGCTCAATTGATATCATAAGCCGAGGACTATCTTTGCCTTCCTCTGCATGGCAGCTTCGCCTAGTAAACTCCTTCCCTTTTCTGGATGTGTTCCTCTCTGTTAAAGGCACCAAAATACCCCAGATGACCTAAGGGCTGGAGCAGGGGGTTGGACTAGATGGCCTCTGAGTCCCTTCCAGCCCTGGATTGCTGTGCTGTGCTGAGGTGACTTAAGATGGCCAGCCTGGATCCAATGGTGGCATGAAACATCCTGAATGGGACGCATTCTCCGAGGTAGCGAGGGAGGGAAGGAAGGAGGGAGGTTAGCCCAGCAGGGTGCTTGCAATGGAAGAATTTGGAAATCTGTGGGAGCCGCCATCTCTGCGGTTCTGCATCGCTCTCGGAGGGGGACGTTTCCTTCTGCCACGGTCTCTTTTTATTCCTTCTTCTCTTCAAAGCAAAATCCTTGCAGCGCAACGGGCTCTCCTGCGATGCCAGCTGGGAGAGCGGGCGACTTCTGGCTCCGGAGCAGATGGCTTTGCCACACGCCTCCTCTCGTCTTCGCCGGAGTGTGGCCCTAACATTAGTGGGCCCCTCCTGGCTTGCCTTGGGTGGCCCTCCCAACTCCCTTCAAGGATTTGAGAGGGCCTGAAGGGAGACGGCACCACCGGGCAGGGAGAGACTTCCAGGTCCCCCAAAAAACCTCGAGAAAGGAGAGACAACTGACCCACCGGGGACACAGCTGAGCACCTGGTGGGTCCAAGAAAGATGGTGAGATGTCTCCACAGGGAGGCATCCAAAGACAGGCCGCTGGGATTTTTTTTTTTCCCAGCAGCATTGTAAACTTCAAATGCCCGCTAAATGGATGCTTGTAACTCAAGGATTTTCTGTGTCGGGTAAAGTGGAAGGAAAGGTTTCAGCGGTGGATTTTCCCTTTATTTTTTATTTTTTTCCCCCTTCCATTTTAGAGGGCTGCATTTCTATCCCCGAAAAAGCTCCAGAGACGTTCTGCCATAATGGCTTCTCTGGGGATTTCAGGCAACTGTGGGAGAGTGCAGAAACCACAGAGAGAATAAAGGACGGGGCATTTGCCCATGCTCCTTGGCCCCCTTGACACGGAAGGAAGCGCAGGACCATTCGCAGTCTGCCAGGGAGAATTTCTCTTAGCAAAATTCCCGGCACCCCTCCACCCCCCCGGAAAGGAATTGAAGGAGAATTGACTGACAGAAAAATAAAATAATAATAAAAGATGTAGAATCCATGAAAGCCAGTTGGCCTTCCCGTTCTGTTGCTCTAAACCCACTCAGACCGATCCGGAGCACCCAGTCGATTGAACCCATCGAATTGCAGGATTGGTTTTATTTGTGAACCTGACTGGAGCAATTTGGGCTCATTTGTTTAAGTTAAGTCCAACCCTGCGAGACTCGGAGGCTTGAATTGGGCGAGCGAGTCAAATCGGGGATGATTATCCAAATCGATTGGCTTGTCAGAACCAAATCAGGACGGATTGGCCCGTCTGGATTGCTTAGGTTTGCTAAACGAACGTCCGAGTTTTCTTGATTGATTTGCATTTATTTTATTTAGTGCACGGCATCTAGAGATGTTGTGCAGCCTGGGCCTTGAATGCTTGAAGCTTGCTTGCTTCCTAAAAGCTTGTCTCTGTTCAGACGGGGGCAAAGAGGCAGACGGTTATTAATTTTTTATTTTTTGCAGAACGGAACCAAAAATAAAAATGAAAAGGAGTAATTCTGAAGAGCTTAGCCTTCCTGTGATGGCTGCATATATATGTGTGTGTGTGTGTGTGTGTGTGTGTGTGTATTTGTTTTCTTAAGTTTTTGCGGGTACTTACATGTATATTATTCAGCTTTGGGTATTTTCCCACGTCATTACAGTTGTGCTTTTAAAGTTGTAGCAACGTTTCGGCAGAATCTCATCTGCCATCATCAGGCTTCCGTATTGTGTTTGTAGACTGTAACAGTCTGACTCACAGACGAACACAATACAGAAGCTTGATGATGGCAGATGAGATTCTGCGGAAACGTTGCTACAACTTTAAAAGCACAACTGTAATGACGTGGGAAAATACCCAAACAAAGCTGAATAGCATACATATATGTATATGTGTCTATGTGTCTATGAATAATAGGAAACAGAAACATGTATAGGCTGATAGATACGTGGTGTGTTTTACTTCAGAATCATCGGACAGAAGTTTGAGAAAATCTTCCTTTTGCGGCTGTTGCTTTCTTGGGCTGAACTGCAGGGATGATTTTTTGCTCTTCACGACATCCCAGGTGGTTTAGCTGTGAGCTACGTGCAGAAGGACGCTGTTTTATTCCCCTACAAGTGCACTCGGGACCAGCGCTTCTCAACTTTGGCAAGTTTAAAATGCGTGGACTTCCAACTCCCAGAATGCCCCAGCCAGCACAAATTGTGCTGGCTGGGGCATTCTGGGAGTTGAAGTCCGCGCATTTTAAACTTGCCAAAGTTGAGAAGCACTGCTCAAGTTGATAAGCTCAATTTGCAGAATGTTTTGGGGGGCAGTGGGAAAACCAGTGGCCTTGAACCCTACTTTGCAAGGCGGGGTGGAGGGTGGGGGGGAAACTGCCTCCATTTCCTCCTCAAGAGTAGATCCCTTTTCCTTTCCGTTAAGAAGGGAAAACCAGCAGCAACTTTCTCCTCTAACCAGCTGGCGAAAACAAAACAAAACAAAAGGAAGGGGCTATTTTCCTAGCTCCCCCTCTTCCCTGGGGAACAAGTCATTCACCGGGTTTAAACACCCCCCCCACACACACATTATCTGCTCCAGCTTCCCACATTCTCAAAAAAAAAAAAAAAAAAAGCAACGAGGTCTGTTTAGACTCACCGAGTCAACGGGATTAAATTTTGGGGCGATCCCGTATTACTGAAATGCAATCCGTCCCTGATGGGTGAATTGTCCCAGGTCACCCCGTGGGGAAAAAAAAATGCATGTGTGTGTGTGTGTGTGTGTGTGTGTGTCGGGGGGGGGGGGAGGAGTGGTGGTCCTTGTGTCTGCTTGTGCTAATTTACCAGGTCTGGTTCCCCCCCCCTCCCCCCCCCCCCCCGTCTCCTAGCAAAAGAAAAAATGTAGAATAAAGGCAGGAGATGATTCTATTTAGTGCCAGACGAAGGGACTCGTGGCCCCGCCCCTCCAGCTGGGCTTGTCAGGGTTCGTGTGATCGATGGCGCCCCTTCCTGTTTCTAAAAAAGAGAATTGGGAGTGGGGGGGGCAGGAGGGGGGGCCGCAGGGGTCACAGCAGTTCAAAAGTCGGGCAGGTCTGCTTTGTTGGCATCTGGGATAATGAGCTGGGGAGGTTATTTGCTGGGCAGGGCAGATAATGGGCGGCTCGGGGAGGAGGGGAGGGGGGAGGTCAGAAGTGGGCGACACCCCAAGTGACACGCCTCCCATTAGACCGCCAGGCCCATGGATGGGGAGGGGGACCGCAAGCGGGACAGGCCTTCTTCCCCTGCCACGCCATCTGCCTGGGATGGAGCGATCTGCCTCTTGCCTGCGCGCCTTGGGCTCGCTTGCGCACAGATGGCAGTGGGCTCCTAGCGTACATTTTGTTCCGAGGGAAACCTGCGGGGCGGGGGGTGGGGGGGTGGGAAGTGGAGAAAAAAAGACATGGAGCAAGGCAGGAGGAGGAGGAGGAGGAAGAGGAGAGGCGGGAGAGAGAACAGCAGCGGGTGGCTGGCTGTTGACTTTAATCCGCCACCACTGGAAGGGTGACCAGGTTAGCTGGGGCAACCAAACAAGCTTTGCAGCTTCCGTTCGTCGATCTTTCACTTGGGGAGGGTGAGAGAGAGAGCCTGCTGGAGTCTGTTCTTGCTTGGGGGGGGGAGTTGTGCACTGAATGGTCTGCACACACACACACACACCCCCTTCTTCTGCAATCATCTCCCTTTCTCACTTAGCAAAGAGAGCGCAAGCAATGGTGGCCCGCCAGCTGGCCACGCAGAGCTAACAAAACAAAACAAAACAGAGGCCCACCCCAAAGTGTCCTGTGCTGTGGCAGTTGTGCTTGTGGGAAGCGTGTGTGGTGGTTGATTTGGGAAGCGTGGTTGTGGATCAAAGGGAACAAGGGGTTGGCCAGGAGGAAACGCGGCAGAGGAAATCGGTTATCTGCCCAAAAGGAAAAAAAAAAAAGTGGCTATCAGTATAAAGGCCCGTCCTACAGCTGTGCTCCCTGAGCTGGTGTTTTCCAGATGTTACCTTGTTGGTTTGAGCTCTGAGCTTCCCTCGGACTGGGGGGGGGGTATGGGCAACGTTTCGTTCGCATTCTTCCGTGCGCTCTGGATTGCGCTTCCCTGGGGGAACTCAAGAACGAGGGGGGGCTTCGAATGGGGACGAAACGTTGGAAACCCAGCTGGAGCCAAGCGCGGGGCTCAAACCAGCCCCGTAACTCCCACCCTGAGCTGCTAATCTTCAAAGGCATTTTCCAGATGTGTGGGGAATGCAGGTCCTCAAATCCCCAGGGCAGCCGTGCGCCCTTTCTATGCCTAGAGCTCCTCGGCTTGTGATGGGTAGGGCCAGGATTTGCAACGGTGCGCAACTCTCCTCCTCCTTCCTCTTCTCTCTCTCTCTCTCTCTCTCTCTCTCTCTCTCTCTCCTCGGTTTCAATCCTTCTTTTTTCCCCCCATGGACTCGGGCTGTCCCCCCCCTTCTGACCTGTTGCTCCTCACCTGGCCACCAGGACTCCCAATCCAGGGGCCTTAGTTGCCTACCTTGGCAGGCCAGATTGCTGATGAGATGCGGCGCTTGAGAAGGGAAAAAGACAGTTGGCTGCCTGCGAAGAACAAACTGAGGATAAATAAAAGGATAAATAAAAGCGCAAGAATAAAAAAAAAGGGGGGGGCTGGCGTCGGGTGAGGTTTTGCTATCCTAAGGGAGCCTCTCTCTCTCCCTTTTGCTAGCCAAGAAACGGTTTGGGGGAAATGGACCTTCGGGAGGCGGGCAGTTCCCGAG
>NW_020771954.1:0-11484 GCF_900518735.1 Pseudonaja textilis | reverse complement strand
TCTCATTCCCTATATCTTGGTGAAGGTGGAAAGTCGCAGACTTTCCAGACTTATAGGTGACCTCGTTTTACTAACATCACCACTATTCCTAAGGATTGGTTGGGAGATTGTACAAATGTGGTTGAGAGGTTTCACCCATGTGGGATCTATTCTCCAATCCAGATGCTGTATCTATGTTGCCTTTGATTTCTTGTAAAAACCCTATAAATGTAATAAACACTGCCCATGCAGTCAGACATCTTGGCACCCTGCACAATGACTGGTCTTTGAAACCCATCAAGACATGGTGAAATATTAAATGAAAAGGGTGAACTCAAATCTAAGCAAGAACTAGCAGAACAAGAAATAAATATGAACTGGTATTCATATATGCAAATTCTAGATATAAAGATTGTAAGATAGAAGGGTTTTATAATGAATTCACTGAATTAGATGGAATTTTGACAGGTACTGATGAGAAGATGATTAAAAATTATATGGATATTTACTTGGAGTTAAAATAGAAGAACAAGTTAAAGAAACAATGATTGCATGGGGGAAAATTTTGGATATGGGATAGACTTAGAGAAATGGCAGAAATTATGGTCTCAAAACTATAAAATAACAATGTCAATAGCATATAAAGAGAATTTGTATAAGATGTTTTACAGGTGGCATTTACGCCCAACAAGAATAGCAAGGATGTTCAAGAATAAATCGGATAAATGTTGGAAGTGTCATCAGATATCTGGATCATATTATCATATGTGGTGGATGTTGAGGTAATTCCCTGTTAGGAGAATGAGTGCATACAGGGAGACGTAGTGAGAGAAATGTTGAATAATACACACACAGCACACAGATACACTGTACAGTAAAGTTTTTACTTCCAGAAACTTTTAAGCAAAGTTCAAACACAGTCCAAAGTCATTCACAGGTAAATCAGTCAGTTTTCAATCCAGGGATAATCCAAATATCAAAGTCCAGTGTCAAAAACAGTTCAGTATCAGACTTACATCAAATCTAGGAATAGCAGTCAGTTTGGAGAAAACGGCAATACTCTCTAACAGAAGGAAACAGAGACTCACTGAGACTTCTTCTGAGACTAAGACTAAGACTAAACAACCCAGGTTTCTGGCTCCATCTTATGGCTGTTTGAGAAACCACACCCAATTACAGTTTTGCATTTTTTTAAAGATACAGTATTAACATGTCTATCCTGGTTTATATATTTCCAACCCAAATAGCTGTTAGGTGACTTATATTCCTAACAGTGGACATGTGTGGAAGCCAAGAGATACTGGACTAAAATCCATACATGCCTGGAAAAAATGACAAGACAGTATATAGACTTGAAACCAGAGATATTTTTATTGGGTATCTTACCTGAATGATACGGTAGAGAATTGACATATCCGATTATAAATGTTTTAACAGCAGCTAGAATTGTATTTGCCAAAAACTGGAAAAGTGAAAAAATTCCGATAGAAGAGGAGGTGATTAAGAAAATAATGGAATGTGCAGAAATGGGTAAATTGACATGAGCAATTAGAGAGCAAGAAGATAAAGAATAATATAAAATTTGGGATTTATTTTATCAATGGCTAGATAAGAAAATAGGGAAATAAAATATACTATAATATAAATACAACATAATAGTAAAGATAAGACAATGTTAGGGATACACCCTAGCAGAATCTGCACAGCAGTCAGGCAGGCAGGCAAAATATGTGAGATAAACGTTTTTGTAGCTTACACTCAGTAAAACAGATACACAGTGCTAATTAAATAGTTTATTCCAGTAAGAGTTATAGCATAGTCAAACAGTCCATATATCATTCACTAGTTCAGTCCATCCAGGGATTATTCAGTTGCAAATTCCAGTGTCGAAAAAGAGGTCAGTAAACTTACAAATATCAGTCCAGTAATATATCTCCTTGCAGTAGAGATATGAAGAACTCAAAAAACTCCTCTCTTTCTTCAGCAACTCAGCAGTAGGGGAAACACGCAGTTAACAAACCATCAATCCATGCAATCCAGTAATTGTCAGGGAATCGTCAGGTTCTCTTGCTCCCTCTTATGGTGGTTTCACACCACACCCAAAATTACATGCTTTGCAGTTTTAAAGTGACACACACTTAAACTTACAATCATAGTTTATATATATTATTTTACCCAAACTACGTTAGGTAACCTATGTTATTCCTAACAGATATGTTATAACTGATTACAATGAAATGAAAGATATTATGAACTAGGTTTTGAAAAAGTTGAGATTTGCTCAAAAAGGATGACATTAATTTATAATTAAAGTCTAATAAGGAGTTAATAATATATGTATAGTTGATCTGTATAATATGAATTTTAATTTAAATTTAGAAGGGAAAGACTGTTGATATCGTGCACAAAAGATATGTACCAACTGACACACTGTACAATGGAAAGATGGTTTTGTTTGATGTTTTATGTTTGTATTTGTCAATGTTATCAAAATAAATAAACTTTATAAAAAAAACCCACAGAAATTTTGAGCTCCATTATGGTTGTAAGTCAAGGACTACCTGTATATATGGTGCTTTGTTCTAATTTCCTTTGGTGAAAAATCCTCAAATACTTCCAACAGATAGTTTGTTCTCATGCAGGGAAGTTTTGTTTTTAAACAAAGACTTACCTTAATGGGGAAAAAAATAGGGAACCATGAAAACATGCCAGGTGAATGTGTCTCAGGACGAATACCTATGAGGAGGAGTGGGGAGAGGAAAAAGGAAAAAAATTATTATTATTGTTTATTTATTTTTTTATTTATTTTATTTTATTTGTCAATTGTTTACAAGATAATAAGTATAAGTGTATACATAGTTATGAATACATGAAATGGGTACATATAAGAAAAATAAAAGAAAAATAAAAGAAACAATAGGACAGGGACGGTAGGCACGTTGGTGCGCTTATGCACGCCCCCTACAGACCTCTTAGGAAAGGGGTGAGGTCAATAGTAGACAGTCTAAGGTTAAAGTTTTTGGGGTTTGGGGAAGAAACTACAGAGTCGGGTAGAGTATTCCAGACATTGACCACTCTGTTGCTGAAGTCGTATTTCCTGCAATCAAGCTTGGTGCGGTTAACCTTGAGTTTGTATCTGTTGTGTGCTCTTGTGTTGTTATGGTTGAAGCTGAAGTATTCATTGACAGGTAGGACATTGCAATGTATGATTTTATATACCATGCTTAAATCAGACCGAAGACGGCGTAATTCAAGGTTTTCTAGTTCTAGAATTTCAAGTCTGGTGGCATAAGGTATTCTACAACGAGTAGAGGAGTGGAGAACTCTTCTTGTGAAATATTTCTGGACTTTCTCAATTGTGCTAATATCAGATACGTAATGTGGGTTCCAGACTGATGAGCTGTATTCGAGTATTGGTCTAGCAAATGTTTTGTATGCTCTAGTTAGTAGTGTGATATTACCAGAGAAAAAGCTACGTAAGATTAGGTTAACAACTCTTAATGCCTTTTTGGCTATGTAGTTGCAGTGGGCTCTAGCACTTAGATCATTAGAGGTGAGTATTCCAAGATCCTTTACAGAGCTTGGATCATCAACAAGATCTTGACTATTCAGCTTGTATTTTATTTTCGGATTTTTTTTTGCCAATATGTAAGACAGAGCATTTATTTGTTGAGATTTGAAGTTGCCATTTGTTTGACCATTCTGATACACAGTCAAGATCTTTTTGAAGGGTAGCAGTATTGTCTGTGGTATTGAACAGCTTTACATCATCAGCGAAAAGAACGCAGTTGCTCTTAATATGATCACAGAGGTCATTTATGTAGAGTATGAAGAGAGTTGGTCCTAGAACACTGCCTTGGGGGACACCACTATTGACAGGTACAGAATTTGATAGGACGCTCCCAATTTTGACCATTTGTTGTCTGTTTGACAGGAATGCTTCTATCCAGTTATGCAGTTGTCCAGAGATACCATAGGATTTTATTTTTAGGAGTAGTTTGTCATGTACCACTGAATCAAAGGCTTTACAGAAGTCTATGTAGATTGCATCAATTGTTTTGCCCTGATCAAGTTGTGTAGTCCATATGTTTTTGCAGTGTAAGAGTTGCAGATTACAGGATAGTTTTTTTCTGAAACCAAATTGTTTATTGGAGAGTAGGTTGTTTGTCTCTAAGCGGAGGATGATGGATTGGTTAATAATTGATTCCATGACTTTACAGGTGACACAGCATAAGGAGATTGGTCTGTAATTTTCAACTAGGCAAGGGTCTCCCTTTTTGAAGATGGGGATGACTGTGGCTTGTGACCATAGGTTAGGCAAGGAACTGGTCCTGAAAGATTTTTCAAAGATTATGCTTAGAGGTTTGGCTATGGCAGTGGATAGCTTTTTTAAGAAATAGGCACATATTCCATCCGGTCCAATAGATAGAGATGGTTTTAGATTGCGTAGTGCTTTTTCAACATTGTCTTCTGTAAAATCGATATGTATTAGATCATTGTAGTTATCTGTGGTTCGGCTAGGAAATACTGGGCATGATCCATTGCTGTTTACAAATACTGAGCCAAAAAATGTGTTAAAGATGTTGGCTTTAATGGTGTCGTCGTTGCAGTCTTTACCATTAGGTCCTATCAGGGGTGGGATGGACCTTGAATCTTTTAGTTTGTTGTTTACAAAATTGTAAAAAGCACTGGTGGAATTGGTGCTTAGAATGTTTTCCTCTTGTTTAATGTGATAATTGGTGCATTCGGTCTTTATTTGGTGGCATAAATTTTTGTATCGGCTTTTGAAATTGGTAACGTGACCAGATTTGTTTTTCCGCCAGAGTGATCTCTTTTTGGATTGAAGTTTCCTTATTGTTATGGGCAATCTGTTTTTTTGTTTTGTTTTGGGAGTTGTTGTTGGTACATATAGTTTGATGACTCTTTTGACTTCAAGTAAAAATATGTTGTAATGGTCTTCAACAGTATTGCATCCAGTGAATAGAGATTGCCAATCAAGGGATGAGAGATCGTTGTTTATAAGATCATAGTTGCCTTTTTTGAAATTATAATTGGGGATCACATCATTGTGGTGGTTTTTGTGTGGACGTATGTTGAGACAAAAGTCAATCATATTGTGGTCACTGCTGGAAAAGGGTTCTTTAGTTTGTATTCCGTAAATTAAATTCAAACTATTGCAGAAGATGAGATCGAGGCAGTTGTTTAGTCTAGTGTTGTTGGTTACTAGTTGTTCCAGTCCCAGATTTGTAACAGCATTGTAAAAGGTTGCATGTATGGTTTCAGTTGTACATTCATTTAGGGTCCAGTCAATATGAGGCAGATTGAAATCACCAAGAAAGATAAAAGGGTATGGGCAGGATGCTGCCCATGTTAGTAGTGTATTTAGCTTGTTTACATGTTCGATGTCATAATCAGGTGCTCTGTAACATAGTAAGAATCGAATTGTGATATTTAAGGATAGTTCACAGATAATGGTCTCAGGAAGAGCAAGCTCCTGGGTAACTTGGATATTTTTTAGATGTAAGGACTTTTTATAGAAGATAGCAACACCACCTCCTCTACGAATTTCACGATCTGATCGGTAAACATGATAGTCTCTTACTGTGGTAATGGAGTCAGGGAGAGATGCGTTGAGCCATGTTTCACAGACAAATATAATGTCGAATTTAGCCATATTTAGTAGGAGGAAAAATTCAGGTATTTTATTTACAAGGCTTCTTGCATTGAGTAGCTTGCATTTAAGACCAGCAGTAGTTGGAATTGAGGTAGTTAGGGGCGTGCGTGCCTAGTCTTGGGTGATGGTGGATTGGTTGAGGTAGGGTTGTGGTTGAAGGTTTGAGCTGAGTTGCGGGATGTGTGACTTACTTTTGATACAGTCAGCATGGTAGTCAATGTACAGGTCCTTCTCTCCATTGTCTAGACGTTTTTTGAGTTCAGTGCGGAGTACACGGGAGCGGGCACGTTGCTGTATGGTTAGGTTAGGGCGACAACGGAGGTTCTTAAGGTTGGTGTTAGTTTTGGCGAGTGAATTTATAGTGTAAATGAATTTGCGTTTGCTTGATTCATTTTTGCAAATGACCCTGCAGAAGCGTGGGGTCACAGAGCCGTCTCTGTTTTTGAGCTCTCGGCCAATGCGGGAAATGTCAAGTATTTCATCAGGGGAGATGGTTGATGCTTGATAATCACTGATGATGTTTCGGACAGTTGTGATGTCATCATTATCATTGATGCCCTCTAGACCAAATAAGATGGCGTTTGGACGTTTCCGTTCACGCTCTGTAGCATCAAGGCAAACTATAACAAGGGGTTTAAGAGATGAGATTTTTCTGCCATAGGCCCCTTTGGAATATCTTCCATTTGCTCCCAGGTTTCTGGCCTTCCGGAAATTGGGATGCCGAAAATGGGATGTGAAGGCTGAAAATGGGGCACACGGAGGCAGCAATAGGCGATTCCTGCAGCCTGAAACAGCTGATTGTTGGGAGGCAATTCCAACTGACAATTAGCTGGTTGTGCTCAAACAGGCTGTGCTGAAGCTGACTTGGCTGTTTGCTGTTTGCTGCAAGGAGGCAAATTGCTGGGAGGCAGAGGCTGAAGGGTGGGGGCCAGTGGGTAGGCGGGGCTTCGGCAACATTCACTGTATAAGACACACAGACATTTCCACCCACTTTTTGCGGGGGGGGGGGAGAGTGCTTCTTATACAACAAAAAATATGGTATTTTCATTGTGCCCAGAGAGAGAAATATCAGCCTCTACCTAGGATTCGACTCACAGCCTCCTGATTGTAAGGTAAGAACTCCACCTCTAGCCCACTGCACCACTCGGTTTTTAGTCTGTATGTAATCCCTCTAATTTTAATAGTTTTATGTTTCTGCTTTTATTACATTGTAAGCCGCCCAGAGTCACTTTGGATAGCAAGACGGGCGGTGTCTAATAAATAATGGAGAAGGACACACTCTTCCTCTCCCATCTGAGGCTTCCCTCCACATACTGAGTGTGATGTCTCCATATAGTGTGGTCTCAAAGTAGCCGGCAAAGCCATGAAACACCGTATTCACATCCACCTGGAATTCCAGTGTTTGGTAACAGTTGTTGTCCTTGAGAGGGTCTGCAAGAGGGAAAAGACAAAACCAAAGATATGAGGGGGCACCCAGAAGCTCGAAAGAAAACAAGGATAAAAATATCCAAGCCCAAATCTGTCTGTTTTTAACAGAATGGAAGATGGCTTGCTGTGTTAACCCAGGTTTTGCAGTAAAAAAAAATTATGAAGAAAAAGATGTAGCCAGCCCTTCTCACCTAGACAACTAACAAACTAGTTTAGCTTCCTTTCCATAAATATAAAGTATTTTGCTCTCCAAAATGTTCCTACCTGGATTGGAGTGTCTGAAGGAGAAACAGGCTTTCGGGAGTGCTAGCTGGTGGAAGTTGTGAAGGTGAACAACTGTTAGGGATACACCCTAGCAGAATCTGCACGGCAGTCAGTCAGGCAGGCAAAATATGTGAGATAAACGTTTTTTGTAGCTTACACTCAGTAAAACAGATACACCATGCTAGTTAAATAGTTTATTCCAGTAAGAGTTATAGCATAGTCAAAAAACAGTCCATATATCATTCACTAGTTCAGTCCGTCCGGGGATTATTCAGTTGCAAATTCCAGTGTCGAAAAAGAGAGGTCAGTAAACTTACAAATATCAGTCCAGTAATATATCTCCTCGCAGTAGAGATATGAAGAAGTCAAAACTCCTCTCTTCCTTCAGCAACTCAGCAGTAGGGAAAACACGCAGTTAACAAATCATCAATCCATCAAACCAGGAATCGTCAGGAATCAATCAGGTTCTCTTGCTCCCTCTTATGGTGGTTTCACACTGCACCCAAAATTACATGCTTTGCAGTTTAAAGTGACACACACTTAAACTTACTATCATAGTTTATATATATTATTTTACCCAAACTACGTTAGGTAACCTTATTATTCCTAACAACAACATAAAGCATTTCAAATTGAGCCGGGGAGGGAAAAAAAATAAAGCAGAATAAAATCAGATTTAAAAATGCCACGTGGGGTCCTTGGTGCTCTCTGAGTGTGGTTGTTTTCTTGCAGATGTTTCACGACCCAGCTAGGGAACATCATCAATGTTCCTGGAAGATGCCATTCCCAATTTTTTTTTATAAAAAGGTTCCAATTTCTCTTTGTAAGAATCAAATTAAAAGTTTGCAATCATTTCTCTTCCACACGGAGTATATGTTTGATTTTGTAAAGTAGAAGTGGCAACACTGAAGCTCCAGGATGGCTTCAGTCAGGTCAGCTTCACTGCAGGTGATTCGGTCAGCTTGACACTGCAGGTGATTTGGTTTTTGGATCATTAATAAGATTAAATTTAAAAACTTTTCAGGACAATGAAAATTAAAAATCTAAATTATGAATCTAAATCATAATGTAATCATATAACACGAGATCCTACACTGTTTTAACCCAAGATTATTTTAACGCAAATAACTTGATTATTTGTATATACACAGTATTTGACATTAAATAATTTTAGGATTTTAAACCTGACCTACATTGCATACTTGGTTTTTTGTTGTTGTTAGGAAAAGCCCTATTTTCTTTCTTTTTTTCCCCCCCAAGAGATCAAGAGTTCTATTTTTGTTCTGCTAATTTCTTTTTAGCAAAGAACATTTTTAGGAAGACGGAGAATACAGGAAACCTCACCTCTGGGGAGAAGGCGGAGCTACGTCGCTGCGATACAGCTGCAATCTCGGGGCTCTGAGATTGCAGCTGATATCTTTGCCCCTGGCTGGTCCCAACGGACCTAAACTGTCCCGTAGAGACGGTGATAGCAAGGGGTGCATTCTGTTGATCCCAGGGACATCGCAAAGTCCCTGGTCGATCTAGGAGAAGCCCTTTTACCATCGGCGGAGAGGCAGCCATTAAGCTGCTGAAGCTGGGACAGCTCCGGAAGGAAGAGACAGAAAGAGAAAGTGTATCGGCTGGTGAGGACTTTTTTTTTTTTTTAATATTTGGGACTTAAGGACACTCTAGAATGAGAAGAAATCTGTAAGATTTTTGACAAAACTTGACAAAACTGATTTAGCGGCGATTTTTTAAAGAGAAATGTCAAAGTGAGGCTTGGCTTTTTACTTTTACTTTTTTTTATTGAACTTCTACTGCGATCTAGTAATTGTAACTAGACTGTTTTTTTCTCTTATATTTACCTATTCTTTTTTCTCCTTTTTGACTGCTTATATTTTTTAGAATAGAGGCTCCCTTTAGTAACTTTTTTAAATACATACATACATACATACATACATACATACATACATATTAGGCTTTTACTGGGAAAGAAGGGGGAGTGGATTAAAGAAACTTTGTAACACTGCCAACTAGAGGCTTGAAAATACTTTATTTGAAGCTGAGAGGACTGTGAAATATTCTCTCTCAAGGACACTGGAACTTGATAAGATAGAAGGAAGAACACTGGAGAATGTTTTTACAGGTGTTCTTTGGGACTTCTACTATCAATTGAACATTTGAAGTTTGGCTTTGAAACTTGTGGAGAAGCCATAATAAGAGCCTTGGATAATTAAATAAAATGCAGTGTGCCTCTTTTTTTATTTTCTCTTAGCTGTTTTATCCCTCCTCTTCAATCCCACAGTATCTTGTAATATTTGTATATTTATTTTTTATTTTATTTTATTTTTTTTAAAAGGGAAAGCCTCAGAATATCCTTTTCTTTTTCTTACTGGGACTTTTGCCTTTTCCATTTTTATTTTTGATTTACTTCTATGGCTATCTTTTATTTTTTGAGACCTTTCAATTGGATTAAGATGTGAAGAACCTGAAGAATCTCTTTTTCTTTTTTTTCTTATTACTTTTTAATACTATAAGGTTTTTTTTTTCTCTCTATTTTTAATTTTTATTCTTGAATCATTACTGACTATCCCACAATAGGATTAAGGTCTAGAAGAACCTGAAGAATCTCCTCTTTTTTCTTTTTAATTTTGGGCTTTTTATTTTTTATTGGCTTTTTTTATGTTTTCCTTTTTCCTAATTGGATTATAATTGGCCACTCTACTAACTGGATTAAAAGAGTTTGAAGACCCTGAGCTACCCAAATGAGTAAGAAAATTTTACCTTCTGGCATTTCAACCTCTCCTCCTGCCTCCCCATCAGCTGGAGGGCGACTTTTAACAATGGCAAAGCAAGATAAAGCACAAGTGGATTTAACGATGATTATGCAAGGAATTCAAGAACTTAAAATGAGTATTGAACAAAGAACGGAGAGTATTGAACAAAGAATTGGGAAGACTGATGAAAAAATTGAAAATATTCAACAAATGATGGTGAAATACGATGAGAGACTTCAAAAAATGGAAGAGAAAGACAAACAAAGAGACGAGACAATTGGAAATATCGATAGCAGATTAACAATGGTTGAACAAGACAAAAGTGGGATGTTGAAGTGGGAGATGGACAGGTCAGAATTCTATCTCAGATTTCAAAATATAGAGGAAGAAAAAGGACAAAATTTGGCTGCAGTAATGATAGAAATCCTGGCTGGAGCTTTGGGAATAACAGAGGAAAAGATGATGGATGGAGTAGATGAGATATACTGAGTCTTCACAAAATATGTGATGAGGAACAATCTACCAAGAGAGGTCCATGTCAGATTTACTAAAAAGACTATTAAAACACAAATATTACAAGTGGCAAGAGAGAAGGCATTGAAATATAAAGACAAAGAGATTGTGGTCTTAAAACAAGTACGTAGAAAAGTGAGAGAGATGAGAAGAGAATATCAATTCCTAACTAAAATGTTATTGAAAAAAGAGGTGAATTACAGATGGCTGATTCCAGAAGGATTAATGTTTACATGGCAAGAACAGAGATACAGAATTGACTCAATTGAGAAAGCAGAAATATTCTACAATGAATTTATCAAAAGAAGAGAAATAGAGACAGAAAAAGAGACCATCTCAACTGAACCTCAAGAACACCAAAGGGGGATGGGAAAAGAAGAAGATGCAGTAGGTGGACAAGTGGAGACCAAAGAACAACGTGAAGTAAGATCTACGAGAGCTGTTAGACCTAAATACAAAATATAATCATGGAGGAAAAAAAATTGATTTCTATGAATATAAATGGACTGAACTCAGCTACCAAAAGAAGAAAAACTTTTCACAAACTAGAGAAGTCAAAATTTGACATAATTTGCTCTCACTCTGAGAAGCACAGAGCCAAAGACAGAAGCCTGAAGATGATGAATGAGACTTCATCGAAACGTTGCCTAGATACTTCGAATCTTACGCGGGAGAAAACCCGAACAACCAAAGATCTATATATATATATATATTTTCTTAAGTTTTCGCAGGTACTTACATGTATGGCATTCAGCTTTGTTCGGGTATTTTCTCACGTCAGTGTAGTTGTGCTTTTAAAGTTGTAGCAACGTTTCGGCAGAATCTCATCTGCCATCATCAGGCTTCTGTATTGTGTTTGTCAATACA
>NW_020771953.1:0-11491 GCF_900518735.1 Pseudonaja textilis | reverse complement strand
TTATTAAGTATTGTACCTTGTGATTCTTGACTCTTGACGGATGTCTCTTTTCTTTTATGGACACTGAGAGCATTTGCACCAAGACAAATTCCTTGTGTGTCCAATTACACTTGTCCAATAAAGAATTCTAGTCTATTCTTCATTCCAATATTCTATATTCTATTCTAATTCTATTCTATTCTATTCTATTCTATTCTATTCTATTCTATTCTATTCTATTTCTATTCCTATTCCTATTTCTATTCCTATTTCTATTCTATTCTATGTCAGAGAATACCTGTAGGCCCTCTGCCTTAATTGCCGGGGTCACCTGGGACTTTGCCAAACCAGGTGCACTAAGAAGCCGTGAAAAAAAGCCAATGGTTTCTGTTTCCATTGGGGTGAGAAGCAATTACCTCCATTAATTTTGAGACTGAATGTTTTCGGAGGCTCGTGTTCTTTTGAAGTTTATCACCCGGGGCCTCTGAGCAGAGAAAATGGGTTTTCTGCACCTTGCTAATATCCAAAAGACAGGCTCTCTTCAGCCCTGCAAAGGCATACCTGCCGCTTCAGGTATTCCGTGCTCTGAAGAAGCGATTCGCGTAAATTGGCCGTGGATGGATATAATCAATTATGGCTGAACATTTATTCATGTATGCAGATCTATGAGTGTATTTAAAAATAAATCTGTGCGTGTTTTGTTTTCTTTCCATTTTGTTCTTTGTTCATTAAAGAGAAACAAGGCTGAGGAAAAGAGGCTCTCAATGGTCAGTCACTGTTTTTCTCTGGCCAAAGAAAACGGGAGGAAAGAGACAAGCGACTCGAGAGCCTCAAGTTCTCTGGAATGCAAAAGAATTAAAACAGCAGGAGGAGAGGGGCAGGGGGGGGGCGGGGGGGCGTGGAAATACAGATAATAAGGATGACATCAAAGGCTTCTGGCTGTTTCCTTCCTGGGGGTCTCCAGATTTGTTCCAAGCTCTGGAGAATGTGGGACTGTTTTCTCTTTGAATCGTGGCTTGTTTACTTCTGCGATAGTTAAAATGGGCTGGCTGGATGCCCGATGCCAGCCTCCTCCTCCTCCTCCTCCTCCTCCTCCTCCTCCTCCTCACCCAGCAGAACAAAGGCCCCTGGGTGGCCCCGCCTGAGATGCAAAGGATCCACTCCTGAGGCCCTGGCTTTCCCAGGGATCCTCTTGATTCCCTTCCCTTCCCCCTCCCTCCATTCCTCCCTCTTTCCTTCCTTTCTTCCTCTCCTTCCCTTCCCCCTTTCTTCCTCTCTCCTTTATCTTTCCTCCCTCCCTCCGTCTCTTCCTTCCTTCCTCCCATTCTCATTATTCCTTCCTTCCTTCTTTTCCTTCTTTCTCTCCTCTCTCTCCCTCCTTTCTCTCCTCCCCTTCGTCCCTCCCTCGGCTTTTCCCTTTCTCCCCCCTCTTTCCTTCCTTTCTTCCTCTCCTTCCCTTCTCCCTTTCTTTCCCCTTCATTTTTCCTCCCATTCTCCGTTTCTTCTTTCCTCTCCCGTCTTCCTTCCTACCTCCTTCCCTTCTCCCTCCCTCCTTTCTACCCTTCCCTCTCCCCATCCTTCATCTTTCCCTCCTTTCCTTCCTTCCCTTCCGCCCTCCCTCCCTCCCTCCTTTCCTTCCTTCCTTTCCCTCCATCCCTCCCTCCTTTCCTTCCGGGACTGAGGTTGAGGTCTGTGTGTTGGGGGGGCGGCGGGAGAAAGAGGATACAGGTGGGGGCACAGGATGCTTGGGGGGAGGGGAGGCCGGGGGGGGGGTCTCTTGGAAGCCTAACAGGGATTCTGCCATCAGCTGATGGCTTTGGAGAGGAACGCAAAAGCCACGCAGGCTCTGAGTCACCTGCACACCCAGCAGCCGTGCCCGAACACACCCCCCACCTGCCCTTGGCTGCTCCGGGCCTTCGCTTGTGTCCCCCCCCGCCCCCCCCGCCTTAATTCTGCTTCGGAGGCTGCCTTGATCCGCTGCCAAGCCTTCCCAGCGCCTGGTGCTCCTCCTGCCAGACGGCCTTTTAAAGCGGCTGCGCACCTATAAATAATAAAGCAGATTTTCCCACTCCTGGGACTCGTGAATCGGCCCTTCCTTTCACCAAGGAGGAGGCCTGGCTCTCCCTCCCCCTCCCTCTCTCCCTCCCTCCCGGTCTCTCTCGGAAAGGGGGGGTCAGTGTTGGAGGTTCAAAGGATCCACTGATGGGCTCCAAAATAAAAGTTCCGTTTTCTTCTTCTTTAAGCCAACACCTAAAAATATCCTTGGGCATTTTTTGTCCATCTGTCCTGCTTTCCCTCCCAGTATCCAGGTTTCTGGGTCTATGGGGGTGGAGTGGGGGAGGCTTCCAACCTTGGCAACTCCTTGACTTCAACTCCCAGAATCCCCCAACCAGCCATGGGACCCCCACTCAAATCATTTTCAACCAAACCCTGAGACAGGACAGGGGTCTTGGCCCTCCACAGAGACCCGGTGAATTTAGGGCATAGAAGGTGAGATAATAGGATTGGAAGGGACCCTGGAGGTCCTGTAGACCAACCCACTGCTGGAGCAGGAGACCCTGTCCAGGCTCTTCTTTCCAAAAATAATCTCCAGTGATGGAGCAGCCACAACTTCAGCAAAACTTCTGGTTACAATGTTCATTTGTGTGCTCTGTCTCTCAGTCAGTCTGTCTGTCTCTCTCTCTCTGTCTCTCTCTGTCTCTCTGTCTCTCTCTCTCTCTCTCTCTCTCTCACACACACACACACACACACACACACACACACACTCCTCCACACTAACCCCAACCTTTGCCCACATCCTTCTGAACTAGCCTGCCAGATTATCAGGTCTGGATCCAAAGTCGACTCAAAGAGTGGGGGGACATCGGGGGCCCTTTTATCCCCCAAACTGGGCTCACCAGATTCCTGCTTTGTTAACTGACAAATCGGGGGGGGCTGTTGGTGGGATTTGGGGAAGGGGCTGCTTCCTGTGCCACTTTGGCCCACCTTCCTTTATCTGGTTTAGCTGACCTGCTTCCTTTGTTTCCTTAACAATTCCTCCCTCTCCCTCCCTCCCTCCCTCCCTCCCTCCCTCCCTCCCTTCCTTCCTTCCTTCCTTCCTTCCTTCCTTCCTTCCTATTAAATTGATATACAGCCCATCTCGCTCTGCAAAGCTAGTTCCCCTCCCTCCTTTTCTTCCTCCCTGAAGGGTCCCCAGAGTTCTGTCTGCCTGCTCCAGTCTTGCAGGACCCCCAAGAGGGGCTTTGCAGACTTTTGTGGAAGAAAGGAGGAGGATAACATTCATATCCAATTAATTGATTGTTACTTGAATTAATAAAAACTCTCCTCTGGCAAGTATGGGCCTGGTTTTACATGAAAAATTAAATCTCCTTAAAATATCCAATTATTTTAAATGTTTCTGTATAGCGAAGCGTTTTATTCTTGCCCCAAAACTATTTGCATGACTCATTTTTAGATGTCGTTTGGCATTTTGCATAAGGTATAAGTGAGTTGTGCAGAGTGTGTGTGTGTGTGTGTTGCATATAATAACTTGATGCAATTGTTACCTGAACTGCTAGACTCCAGAGCAAGGAAACAACCTTTTCTCCAGAGCAAAAATACTACAGAGGGAGGGAAGTGCAGCAGATACTTTTCCACTCTGGTTGCAATGAGCTTACTCAGCAGATGGTCCTCGGGTAGGAATCCTCCTTTGCAGAGGAAGGACCGCAGCCCCCAAAGTCTGGCCTCTGCTGAACAGCCAGGAAAGGCTCTTCGTAATGGTTCCTGCCACATCTTGAACCTCGCCTTACAAAAATAGGCCCAGGCAGAACCCCCAGCCATCCGGAGGGACTTCTGACTGTTGCCTAGTTGGGTGCAAAGGTTGCTGTGGAAGTTTGGTCTACTGGTGAAGGCGCCAGGCTAGAAACCAGGAGGCCGCGAGTTCTAGTCCCGCCTTAGGCATGAAAGCCGGCTGGGTTGGCTTTGGTCAACTGCTCTCACTCAGCCCAACTTTCCTCACGGGGTTGTTGTGGGAGGGAAAATAGGAGGAGGAAGACGGGTGTTGGATGCAGGCCTGTGCCCTGAGATGTTGATAGGAATAAGAAAAAGGTCGGGACATAGAAGACCATTATAAGTCCTGCCCCGGGGAAGAAGGCCTCTTCCCCTCTTCCCGGGAGGCCTCACAAGAGTCCTGGGGAAGACCTGCCCAAAGCAGGCCAGGATTGCAGGCCGGGGATGCCGTCAAGTCCCTGGAAGCAGAATTGTTGCCCCCAAGTCGATATTGAGGATGCCACAAGGATCCCCCAGATGAAAATTAGACCTCCAAAGAAAGACTCTGCTAACTGGCACCCGCTGCAAAATCCCCCTTCCCTGCCCACTCCACCAACCTGCTTTCCAGCTCCCTTTTCCTGGGCAGGGCAACCAAAGGAGACCCAGCCGATCAGCTGGGATTCAATGGGAGGCGGACAAGAGGTGGGGTTGGCTGGCTCTCCGAACGGCTCGACGTTTCTGCTGCCGGTTTGTGAGAACTGGTCTGAACCGACTAAATCCCACCTCTGGGGACCACCTCTCGTCCTTCGTGTCCCAGGCAGAGGCCTCTCCAACCTCCCTGGGCAGCCGGGCAGCCAAGAGAGCCCCCACTTCATCCTTCCCACCGCTACGCCAAAGCGCAGGGAGTCCTCCACGTACGACTGAAATTGGGCCCCAGATTTCTGTTACTACGGAAGGCAGTTGTCAAGTTAGCTTTGCCCCGTTTTGTAAGCTTTCTTGCCACAGTTCTTAAGCAAATCACTGCAGTTGTTAAGTGGAGCAGCATGGTTGTTAAGTGGAGCAGGCTCTCCCATCCCCCCTTGACTTGGCTTGTCAGAAGGTCGCAAAAGCAGATCACATGACCCTGGGACATTGCGACTGTCACAAAGACGAATCACTCGCCGAGCATCTGAGCTTTGATCTTGGGACCGTCCGGGTGTTGCAATAGTTGCAAGTGTGAAAACCGGCCAAGGCCCTTTTTCTTCCAGTGCCGTCGGATCTAAACGAATAGTTGTCACGTATTGTCCTATCCTAAGCCAAGGATCCCCTTAGTGCGGGTGACTTTTCCTCCCGTGTATTGGGAGCCTCTCTTCCACCAGCACAGAGGTCTCCAAACTTGGCCCCTTGAAGACTTGCGGACTTCAACCCCCAGAATTCTCCAGCCAGCTTTCTGGGAGTTGAAGTGCCCAAGTCTTCGGTTGCCAAATTTGGGGAGCCCTGCATGACTAGCGGAATCCATGATTCCATCTTCTGGACGAAGAAGGGGGGGACCCTCTCAAGTGCTTGAAGTGGGGGGGGGCTCCCGCCTCCCCCAGGCGCCTCTTGGAAGTCCGAACATGACCCAGCCGGGGCTCCATTCAGAGCCGGCCTTCCCAAGGAGAGAAGGCCCAGAATGCAAACAGGATGGTTGACCCTTGGAAAGGAAAGGGGCGTGGAGAAAGTCCGGCCCGTTTTCTGTGACTTCCCAGAGAACAGGGCAAGACAGAAGACGGAATCACAAGAGTGGGAAGGGACCTCAGAGGTCTTCTAGTCCAGCCCCCCGCTCCGGCAAGAAATCCTACATGCCGTTCCAGACAAGAGGCTGTCCAGTCTCTTCTTAAAAATCTCCAGAGTTGGACCAGCCACAACTTCTGGTGACCAGCTGTTCCGTCGGTTAATTGTTCTCACTGAGGGAAGTTGGATGTATAAATAATGGATGGAAACGGATCACGGAGAGATTCGGCCTGGAAATGAGGAATTTTCTCTCAGTGAGAAGAATCCACCCATGGAACAGAAGTGGCCTTCAGACGTTGTGGGAGCCTCATCCCTGGAGGCTTTGAAGAAGAGGCTGGATTGCCCTCTGTCAGAAATGGTTCTCCTGCTTGGGTGGAGGGGTTGGACTAGATGACCTCCGAGGTCCCTTCCAACTCTGTAAATCTGTAAAGAGTTTCTCCTTGGTTCTAGGTTGCTACTCTTCTTGATTAGTTTCCATTGCTTTTTCAATCAATCAATCAATCAATCAATAAATCAATCTAATGATAATGAATAATGATAATAATGACCAACTCATTGGCCAAGTGTGGTAGGACACACAAGGAATTTGTCTTGGTGCAAATACTCTCAGTGTCCATAAAAGAAAAGACACATTCGTCAAAGTCAAAAATCATCAGGTACAACACTTAACGATAGTCATAGGGTACAAGAATCAATCAAACTATACTAGGAAACAGTCAATAAAAATGGTAAGGATACAAGTGACAAAGTTACAGTCCTACAGTCACAAGTGGGAGGGGAGGAGTGGGGTGATAAGGAGGAATGAGAAGATTAATAGTAATAGTAGTGCAGACATTGTAAATAGTTGGATAGTGTTGAGGGAAATATTTGTTTAGCAGAGTGATGGCGTTCGGGAAAAAACTCCCCTTGTGTCTAGTTGTTCTGGTGTGCAGGGCTCTATAGCGTCATTTTGAGGGAAGGAGTTGAAACAGTTTATGTCCAGGATGTGAGGGGTGTGTAGATATTTTCACAGCCCTCTTTTTGACTCCTGCAGTATACAGGTCCTCCATGGAAGGCAGGTTGGTAACCATGGTTTTTTCTGTAGTCCTAATTACTCTCTGGAGTCTGTGTCTGTCGTGTTGGGTTGCAGAACCGCACCAGACAGTTATAGAGGTGCAGATGACAGACTCCATCCTTCCCCCGCCCCGTTTCTCTTTTAGGGGAAATATTCTATCCTGCCTTTTTAATATTTTAGTATTTCATTCTCTAGGACAGTGGGTGGGTGCTGACTTTCTACAGTTACAAAACGTGACCCTGCCTGGATGCTACAACTCTCGTTAATAGGAACCAGTTGCCGAGCATTCGGATTTTGATCACATGACCCTAGGGATGCTGCAACCGGTTGTAAGTCTGAAAAACGGTCATAAGTCACTTTTTTCAGTGACATTGTTACTTTGAACAGTCACTGAATGAATAGTTGTAAGTCGAGGACCAGGTGTATTTCCAAATTTCCAAACAGGATGGTGGAAGCTTCTAAGCAAATTAATTTGGTAACTTTTGGCTGCCCAGGGAGGACTGAGAAGTTGCTGTCTGCTGACAAGAAAAAAGAAAATTAAGCTTTGGAAGGAGATAAAAATAATTTCTTCCATTTTTATGGACATGTTGCATTTACTCTTTCCACGAAGTAGCTAAATTACATGCTTTTGGTTTTTTTTGTAAATTTTATTTGAGTTTTCACAAAAAAAATACAAATAAAACATCTTTTTTGAAAGTAGCGTAATCCCGGGTTACATTTCTTCGTACAGACACAAATTCAATTTCATGCTCATTTTTATGTTCTATTCCATATCTTATTACTGTTTTACATTTTCTGCATAGCTTCTCCCCTCTTTTAATTTTCTCAATTTTATTTTAATTATCTCGTCTCAATTCAAATCATTATATATATATTTTTTGTCTGTCCTGTTTCAATTATCTATTATCTTTTCTCATTAAACAAAGTTTCTCCTGTAGTTACTGACTGGCGTATGACGCCTTTATATCTTTTAAGTTTATCCATTTAACTCTTATTTAGGCTTCAATATATACCCTAAAGTTATAACATTCAATATAATACATAACTTCCATTTGGATTCTGCTTGGTACATTCTTAAAATACACCCTATATTCTTTAAAAAAAGAAAAAAATATTTATGTAATTAAAACAACACATTCCATTCCAATTCAATTCTATCATGAATGTTAATATTCATTAAATCCTTAACTTCTTTAACATTACTTTTCAATTAAGTATCATACTTCTATGGGAACAATTATAAGCTTTCCATAATTACATACTTTTTGCTTGGCAGCCAACCCGGATTTGGCTGAAAGATGGCCGGCTGCATAAATATTTTAAATGAGTAAATGAAAATAAACAAAGTTAAAAGTGAGTTTCTTGTTTGCTGTGGCCTTGTTCACTGCTGTGTTGAATGATTTAACCAGGGTGGAAAAATTTAGACCTTCTCCTGGTAGCAACCCCAAACCTCTAGGAAAGTTTGAGAGCCGGCAAAAATATTGGCTGGAAGGGGAAACCACCCACGTCCTGGAGAGAGAGAGAGAGAGAGAGAGAGAGAGGGAGGGAGGGAGAGAGAGAGAGAGAGAGAGAGAGAGAAAGAGATTATCCCAGCCTGGCCTCCGTGTGTGTGTGTGTGTGTGTGTGTGTGTGTGTGTGTGTGTGTGTGAGTGTGCGTGTGCGTGTGTGTCTTCCTCCCTCTTGCCTTTCCACTCAGCCCTAGTGTGCCAAATTTGGAAGTGCATGGTAAAAATAAAAACACCTGTGGGGTTCTTGGTGTTGTTTTATTGCAGACGTTTCATAACCCAACTAGGTATCATCATCAGTGTTAGAAGGGAGTCGAGTGAGGTTTACGGAGAGGAGGAGGAGGAGGAGACGACTGTAGAGTTTCTTGGGGCTGTCAGAGCTGAGTTGCTTTCTTGCAGACATTCCATGACCCAACTAGGTAACGTCATCGGTGCCGGTAAGGAGTGAGCTTTGCTCTTGTTTTCACATCCTAGTGGCTTGCCCTGCCGGTGTTGGTGGGAGTGGTCTGGGAGGTTCCTTGATTGGGCTGCCCAGAAAAGCTGTAGAAGTCTAAGTGTCACAGCTTGAAAGACCCTCCCTCTCTCCCTCCCTCCGTCTAGGGCCCTGCGTTCAGATTCTCCCACGTTTCCTGGTGCCTGAGACCGGATCATGCGGCAGTCGAGGTCCTTCCGGGGTCACCCTGGCTTTCCTTTGGGACAATTCCCTTCCGTCCCCAGCCTGCGAACCATTCCTGAAGAAAAAGGGTTCTTGTGAAGAGCCTCTTTGGCTGCTCCTGCCCAGGCAGGGCATAATTATCCTGTTCTCGTTCCTACGATGACTTTTATCCATCCCAGCAACCCACACTCACTCCAGAGTGGCGTAGGTTCTCCTCTCATGTGCAGAGGGCTGGACTAGTGTATCCTGAAAGACCCACGATGACTTTACCTGTGCTTAATTTGCTCCTCTTCCTTCTGAAATAAGTCGATTTAATTCTTCTTCTGATTTGGTCTCTTCTCCAAATCGCCCCTGAAGAGGCAGGACAAGAAGCAACGGATGGAAACTCATCCAGGAGAGAAGCAACCTGGAACTAAGGAGGAATTTACTGACAGTACAATTAACCAGGGGAACCACCTGCCTTCGGAAAGTGTAAGTGCTCCAGCCCTTCAACGTTTTTGAGAAGAGATTGGACAATAATTTGTCCAGAAAGTAGTGTCAGGGTTCCAGCGGTTACCCCAATTAAATCATGAGCCTGAGCCACACTCCCAAAACTAAAAAAAGATTTATTTGAAGGTAACGTTCTACATCCGGCATTAACCTAGGCACGGCCGACTCTGAGATACATAATCCACTGTCACCCTTGATCCTGCTTTTCCCCCCCCCACCCCCCTGGGTGTATCTTCCAACGAAAACCCCCGTCCATAGCCCAGAGTCATCAATCATGCTCTCCAATTAGATTTTTTCGTGGCAGAAGCTTCCGCCATCTAATCAGTCTTTGAAGAAAATAGGAATGGAATGGATTTTCGATTCCACGCTGCCGCCTGCTGTTTGAAACTCCCCCGCCCTCCTTTCTGTTGTCAACTATAAAACAGTGTATACAAAATGTTTTACGACTCGACAAGTAGATTCTCCTGCGTGGACAGGGGGTTGGACTAGAAGGCCTCCAGGGTCCTTTCCACTCTGTTATTCTCTTCTTCTGTTATAGCTTTAGAAGAGGGGTGTTCATGCTGGCTGGGAAATGCTGGGAGTTGAAGACCACAAGTCTTAGATTGGCCGAGTTTTGACATCCTGACTTTACGGTGATGTTGCCATGGAGAATATAATCAGCTTTACTCAGAGAGTAGGGAGTTGGTGCTACGACAATTCTGAGCAATTTTAAGAGGCCCGTTTCTGGTTGACCTGTTGCAGTCGTTGGGATCTCAGGAGGCTGAGATTGCTTTAGGAAATAATTGGGAATATCTTCTTCCTCTGGTGAACTTGATAAGATTCCCCCCCGCAGAACCAAATCTTTGCTCACTTCGAATGCTTCCATCTATTGTAGTGCCCTGGCTTGGTGGTACAATCTATTCTAAGGTGTCATATTTAGAGAGGAAAAAGAAGAGCAAAAATAACATTTATTATTCCACTTTCAAAGGTCAGCCGAAATTTGCATTGTCCTAAATTTAATTCAGCCTGGAGAAAGTCAAACCTCAGCTGACTGTTTTAAGCTGAACAATAAATGTTATTTTTGTTATTCTTCCGTCTAAACATGACACCCCAGACTGCTATTTTAGTAAATGATCTTGCTGACGATAAACCCCGTGTTTCCATCCGAGCTCTATTTAGACAAGAGAAACGCAAAATCGTGATGACCTTAGGAAGATCCGCAGACAGGGCTTAGGGAGTAATTGCTAAGATTACAATGGTTTAGGGATCTGATTAAAGTGAATGTCCAGAGATTTTTATCCTGGCCAAAGGAGCTACTGGACACCTAGTAATTTCAAAAGATTATGCTTCTGTTGTTTCCTGCACCAGCTGTGACTGTTGTTTACCCAAGTCTTTTGGAGACAAGGCCCGGAAGAAGATCCAGAGCTTCCCCCAGGCTTTCTCCTATGCCCAAACCCTCCCCCCCACAGCCTTTGGTCTAGCGGTTAAGGCAGGGGTCCCCAAACTTAGCCACTTGAAGACTTGTGGACTTCAACTCCCAGAATTCCCCAGCCAGCCATATTCTGGGAGCTGAAGTCCACAAGTCTTCAGGTTGCCAAGTTTGGAGAGCTCTGGGTGTAGGTTTCAGGCTAGAGACCAGGAAAGGGTGAGTTCTAGTCGGACCTTAGCCAGGAAAAGCAACCGGGTGACTTTGGGCCGATCACCGGGAGACAGTGAGTTCTAGTCCTGCCTTAGGCGGAAAGCCGGGTGTCTCTCAGCAGCTCACTTGGCTGGGTTGTTGTTGCAGGGAAAATAGGAGGAGGAAGAAGAAGGATTAGATGTTCACCACCTTATTTATAAAAATAATAAAGGTGGGGTCGAAATAAATACATAAAATGACCCCTAGTGGCCTCTTGCAAGTGCCACCCCTACCGTGACACAGCACAGCTACCAGGCACCGGTGCTTGATCCTGTCGGTGCAAAGAGCCACGGGTTCAAGTGAGGAAGGTGCCATCCCTGCTCACGCTGAGATTCAACCTTTATCTCTGATGTAGTGGGTGGGGGTGGGGGGCAGGAGAGGGAAAAAGGAAAAAAGAAAGGAAGGGAGGGAGGGAGAAAGAGAGAAAGGGAGGGAGGGAGGGAGGGAGGGAGGGAGGAAAGAAAGAAAGAAAGAAAGAAAGAAAGAAAGAAAGAAAGAAAGAAAGAAAGAAAGAAAGAAAGAAAGAAAGAAAGAAATCTGAGCAAACTACGGATGGACAGAAGACATGTCTACTTTGATGAAAAGAAGGACCAGGGGAGACAGGAGAGCATCTTCCAGTATTTGAGGGGCTGCCCCAGAGAGGAGGAGGAGGG
>NW_020771952.1:0-11492 GCF_900518735.1 Pseudonaja textilis | reverse complement strand
CAACCAGGGGTGATTATTCTGTGTCCAACAAAGGGGCTATGGGGGGGGGAGAGAGAAGGGATGGTAGGCAAATGGTCCATGCTCCCTGGTCTCCCTCCCACAAACCTCTGCCTCACCACCGGCAGGGTCCAGCAGCTGCGTGAATCCCAGCTAATCCCATGTGGAGAGACTTATGTTCTCCTGCTGCTGGGAAAGCAAGAGAGACTTTCCCAGCATAGTGAAAAGTTTGCAACTTCCTCTCCAATAGGGAAACAGGCAGCTCTGGGCAGCAGAGAAGCAGTCCGCTTGAATCCTGTTTATCTCTGCCACCTGGAGCTGTGCCAGGAAAGACTCTCTTGCTCTCCCAGCAGTAGGAGAACACGAGCCTCTCCACATGTCTTCCAGTACAGCGAAATGTAGCTCTGGTCCCCACCAGTCTGCATCTCGCCCCCCACCTGGATTCACCGCAGCTGTGCTGGGCCTTACCTGCTGGGGGTGAGGGCGGCGGGTGGTAGCAGCAAAAGGCAAGTGGGGTAGGGGGGTAGAGGTGACCGGCAGTGGCAGGTAGGCCCCGGAGCTCTCAGAGCCTCACTCACCCAGGGAGATAAAGCAGGGACACAGCAGAAGGCATGCAGCAATGGCTGGCCTGGTGAGTGGGCCAAAGCAGGCTGCAGGTGATGCCACACATGCACGATAAGAACTGACTGGGCATTGGACTTCCGGTTTGAAGGGCTTCGGCGACAGGCAGAAATCTGCGATCGTGAATGGTTTCTGTCTGGGCTCGCCTCTGGAGCGCACCGTGCCATCTGGTTTTGGGGCTAAGCCTCCCCGTAGAAGTGGTGAAGAGGGGGGAGACTGCCAGCAGGGTTCAGGAGAGCTGCATCTCTCCTCCCCAGCTGGCCATTACTCCCTTTCCCGAAGGCGGTTGCAGCGGTGGTCAGAAATGGCCACCACAAAGAGTAACTTGACCGCAAAAAAATGTGCAGGAGGGAGATAAGAAGTGAAAGTTTTGGCTGACCAGGTTAAATTGTAAAAGCAACAAACAAGGTACCCTGGAATTTCAACTTACAAAAAGCAACATTCCTCCCAAAGAAGAGTCAGAAGTAGCGAAGGAAAGGGAAAAGGGAAAGGTTTGGCTTTATTTTTTCTTCTCTCTCCTTCCCTATACTGACAACTAAGAGACTTAAATAAGAAATCAGAAAAATCCGCTTTGACATCAATAGGCAATTAAGATGAAAATAAAACAAAATGTGAAAGGGATAATAAAGATTTCTGGACATTAAAATTTTTCTTTTTCATAAGAAGGAAGGGAGAGAAAAAGAATAAGGGCAGGATCTGGAAGAGGGAGGAGACCACCTGGAATTTAAAAGAATCTACAATAAAACTTCAACAAGACTTCTAAAAGATACATTTTAACTGAAACTTTGCAACTAAATAGTAACCCCAGGAAGAGAAAGTGAAAAAAAGAGCAAAAAAGAAACCGCTTGTGTGTATTTGGATTATTTGGTGATCTTTGGATTCTTGGTTATTATATTTGAATGACTAAAATCAATCGGGTGGTTGTTTAAAAAATTATACAATGGCACCACTTCTGGATGAATTGAAAACGGAACTTAAAAAGTACAAAGAGGATGCACAAGAAGGGAAGGCTTTGTTTTTCAATTCTTAGAAATGGAGATTTGGAACTATGAGAAAGAACAAGAAACGACTGCAAAACAAGAAGACTGGGACAAAGAAGAAGCCATCTTTAATGAACAAGCAATTTTATGTAGGGAAGAAAAAGGAAAGGGGGGAAAGAGAATGGAGAATTTAAGACTTAAAATAACCAAAGAAAAGAAAAATAATTCGAAAAATAAGTATAATATTGGAAAGCAACAGAAAAGGGGAATACAGAAGAGAGAAATAGAGGTAGAGAGACAAGGGGGTAAAAAGGGGAGAGAGAAGAAGAGAGGGAAGAAGGAAAGGATAAGAAGTTACAAAGGACTGGAAAAAGATATAGAGAAACAGAACCTATTTAGAGATCATGGGTGAAAATCTAACTGAAAAAGGGATTCTGTAAAAAGGTACATAAGATTGTATTGTTATATTAGTAATAGAAATAAGTTTAGAACATTGGAAACAACGTATGATTAAAATGAAGGATAAAATATTTAGTGTAATTTGGTGAAATGTTTGTGAATAAAATAAGTGAAATAAAATAAATGAGAAAATTGAATTAGGAAGGAACGGGAACATTTTAATTAGTTTTATAAAATATAAGTGAGGGGGGGAATTAATTATGGAAAGCTTATAACTGTTCCCATAGAAGTATGATATTTAATTGAAAAGTAATGTAAAAGAAGTTAAGATTTTAATGAATATTAATATTAATGATAGTATTGAATTGGAATGGAAAGTGTTGTTTTAATTATATATATAATTTTTTTCTTTTTTTAAGAATACAGTGTGTATTTTAAGAGTCTACCAAGCAGAATCCGAATGGAAGTTATGTATTATATTGAATGTTACAACGTTAGGGAAAAGATATAAATCAATCAGTAACTACAGGAGAAATTTTGTTTAATGCGAAAAGATAATAGATATTGAAACAGGACAGACAAATAATATAAATACAATGATTTGAATTGAGATGAGATGAGATAATTAAATTGAGAAAATTAAAAGAGGGGAGAAGCTATGCAGAAAATGTAAAATAGTAAAAAGATATGGAATAGAATATAAAAATGAGGATGAACCTGAATTTGTGTCTGTATGAAGAATGTAACCCGATTATGCTACTTTCAAAAGAGATGTTTTATTTGTATTTTTTTTCTCTTTGTGAAAACTCAAAAAAAAATTACAAAAAAAAAAGAACTGACTGGGCACGGAGGGGAGGGGCAGGCGGAGAGGGGCGGGGCCAGTTAGTGGTGCGATTTGCCGGTTCTCCAAACTGCGCGGAATCATAACAACCAGTTCTATACAACTGGACAGAACCAGTAGAATCCCACCATTGGTTCCATCTCTCAAGACTTTTCTATTTAATAAAGTCCTTTTTTTTTGGCAATGTCAGATGCCAAAAGCAAAAGAGAGGAACTAAAGGAAGAATCTTCCAGAAGTTATATCTCCAATCATTTGGAAATAGTGAGAAATTTTGTATTTATTTAAGTGAAGACCAGAGGCTAATATCTAATATCTTGTCTTATATCCATTTTTACCTCCATTTTCCATGGACGGAGAGTCCTAACACATTTCCTTTGGCAATCCTGTTTTCTTTCTGCTCAGTCCTTTCCTCAATCTGAATGTGTGGAAAGTTGTCATCCTGGATTTGTCAAGAGGGCTCGAGAAGGAGAGCCAGTTTGCTGCTACGACTGTGTTTCTTGTCCGGAGGGGACCTTCTCCACTCAGAAAGGTGGGTGACACCAGAGGAAAATGGGAGGCCTGGTGAAACTGGATCCATCCAGAGCATTGTCATGAAAGTGTGAATTAAAACACACTTTAAAGCTTAGTTGGTTTCTGGTTTATTTCCAAAATTCCTCATTTCTTATCTAACAGAAGAGCAAAAAGACTGTGAAGGAAGGGCTGGATAGAGAGAGGTGGCTGTGGCAGATTGGACAAGCTTTACTACTGCCAGAGAAAATATTTCTTCTTTTTAGCTTGGATGTGTCCTTCCTTCCACATTTACTTCTCTAGGAACACCTGAGTTGCTTGAAACACGAAGAATTGTTTTACGTTCATCTCCTGAAAGGAGGACTGCAATGCAGTCTACATGGGCTCTCTTTGAGGAATACTGAAAGGGTGTTGATGATGTGTGAGATACACAATGTGGACAGATAGTTAAGTATGCCTGTATGTGTCTGCGCCCGTACCACCACTGCTCCAATGGCCATTCCAAATTATTTGCAACAGTCACTTGATCTACCAGCCAGCTCTGAGGCAAGTATGACAAGATTTGCCATCTTGCATGGAAGTTTCTCTAGAAAGATTAATTGATTCATTATTTTCCTTTAGTAATGGAGGTTCCTATAATATTCTGAACATTACAAAGGAAATCTTTCAAGTCCTAAGCCTTCCCTCAATTTCATAGCCTGTCAAAAATATACCATAGCTATGTTTTTTAACAAGTGATACACTTATTTTCTGTCTATGGAGATATTAAGAAATCCATACCAGAAAATGCTCTCAATAATCACTTGTTGCCAAAGAACGTACAATATATCTTGAAATGCAAAGGACAAAGAAATATGCGGTTGGTTTTTTTCCCTCCTCAGATACAGAAAAATACACCAAGTGTCCAGATGATAAATTCCCAAATAAAAAAAGAGTCCAATGTATCCCCAAAGTGATAACCTTCCTGTCTTATGAAGAACTTCTGGGCATCATCCTTGTTTCATTTGCCCTATTCTTGTTCCTAACCACAAGCCTTGTTTTAATCGTCTTCATTAAATACCGAGAAACTCCCCTTGTCAAAGCCAACAACCGGGACCTCTCCTACATCCTCCTGGTCTCCCTTCTGCTTTGCTTCTTGTCGTCTTCTCTCTTCATTGGTCAACCAAGGAAAGCCACCTGCCTTCTCCGACAAACAGTTTTCAGCATCATCTTCTCGGTCGCTGTTTCTTCCCTCTTGGCCAAAACCATAATGGTGGTGCTGGCTTTCCTGGCCACAAAACCAGGAAACCAAGTGAAGAGATGGTTGGGGAAAAGCTTGGCCAACTCCATCATCCTGTCTTCTTCTGCTATCCAAGTGATCATCTGCTCCATCTGGCTGGGAGTTTCTCCCCCATTCCCTGACTCTGACCTCCACTCCCAGCCTGGAGAGATCATCCTGCAATGCAACCAAGGGGCCGTTGTCATGTTCTACGTCACCCTCAGCTACATGGGCTTCCTGGCTGCCATCTGCTTCATGGTGGCTTTCCTAGCCAGGAATCTGCCCGGTGCCTTCAACGAAGCCAAACTGATCACCTTCAGCATGCTGGTCTTCTGCAGTGTCTGGGTGACTTTTGTGCCCACCTACCTCAGCACCAAAGGGAAAGACATGGTGGCTGTGCAGATCTTCTCCATTCTCGCCTCCAGTGCTGGTCTGCTGATCTGCATCTTCATCCCCAAGTGCCACATTATCCTTCTGAGGCCAGACCTGAACACAAAGGAGCATCTCACCGCCAGAAGAAATTTAAAAACATGAGACATAACACCATTGTGATACTGGAAGAAATGCATCCCTTTAAACAATTGCATTGTTTCTTCAGTTAAACTGGCTGACTCCATTTTATCTTTTTATTTGAAAGGAGACATAAATTATTTACACTTTGATGGTATGCAGAATCCAAGAAAATCATATATGTATATATTTTCAAATAGGAAATGGTTGAATGATTTCTCTACTCATTCCAAGAAATCTAGCTAAAGAGAACTCTGTGAAGGTCATTCAGAGGCATTTAATATATAGCAGTTGCCAATGAACTGGACACCTTATCAAAATAATTTCAGCAGTTATTCCAATTGACAGTGGCTGAAACTGTACATATGTTGAGAAAGAGTGAGTAGGAAAAGAGGCTAGCTGGAAGGACCATGCTCCCACTGTGCTGTTTGGTCATCTCCATGAGAAGCATTGCCCTTTGCACCAAGCCAGGTTGAGGGTGTCCCTGAAGCCTCTCTTGCTTCGATGTTGCCATCCCAAGAGACCCAGTGGGCCAAATTTCTCACAGCTGCCCTTTCCTGTGAAGGGGGTTTTCTATGAGATCCTGCATCTTCCCCTCTCCCCTAATTGGGTGATACCCCAAACAGGCAATTCTTTCACCTGATACTCAGGGCAGGTGGAGACTGGAGTCCAGAGGCTTTGAGAAATGACAGGTTCTGCATCTTCATCCCCAAGTGCCACACAAAGGATCATCTCGCAGCCATAGAAAATGTAAAAACATAAGATATAACATCATTATGATAATGGAAGAATTGTTAATATTTCTTTTATTTGATTTCCATTTTGATAGTATGCAGGAGTCAAAGAAAATGATATCTATATGTTTCAAAATGGGGAATTGTTGAATGACTGGAATTCTTGCGGTTCCCTCCCCTTTCAATAAATATTGCTAAAGAGTCCTCTGTAAAATTCAGAGGACTTCAGCTGTTCAGCAACAGCTATTGAACATGACACCTTATAAAAACAATTGATGCACTTGTTCCTACTTACAGCAGCTAAACATGTGGGTAGGTGGTCAGTGACTGAGCAGGAAAAGAGGTTAGGAGGAAAGATGTCCAGAGAAAGGGGACCTTGGGACTCTTCCCAGGAGGAGGTTGCAGGGATCTTGTCTCAAGGCAGCCGCATCATTGACCGGGTTACAAATTAATGCTACATAATGTTTATCCAGGTTCCAGAAGGGACTGAATAATTGGGGGGACTTCTAGGTTTCTAGGAAGAGGCACTCATGGAAGCTGCTCTGCTCTCCAACCACAGAGATCGCTGATCAATTGGGAATCAATTCTGATGTCTCATAAAGGCTCCTAACTTCGAATAGGATCCCTCTGCAAATTCCATTTTAAGGAGATAAGAAAAGCTCTGTTGGATCAGAAGAAGGTCAGTCTAAGATTCACACAAATCCCTCTGGTTCTCCCACAAGCAGTAGAAGAAGGCAGAGACTTGTGGCTTTGTGCCACATGGAACAGGTGTTTATCCAGAGGTGGAATTCAGAAGGTTCTGACCAGTTCTAGAGAACCGGTAGTGGAAATTTTGAGTGGTTTGGAGAACTGACAAATACTGCCTCTGACTGGCCTTGCCCCCATCTCTTCTCTGAGTCCCAGGTGATCAGCTGGATCTCCTTTGGTTGCCATGCACAGGAGAATGGAGCTGGAAAGCAGGCTAGTGGGGTGGGGAGGGAATGGGATTTTGAAGTAACCTTCCCCTGCCACGCCCACCAAGCCACACCCACTGAACCGGTAGTAAAAGAATTTGAACCCCACCACTGCATTTATCCCACAATTTCCCTTTCCTCCATCACAACACACAATATTGGACACTCAGCCATCTCACACTCTAGGAATCTCCAATTTTAGTATCTTACATTAATCTGAGAAAATGTTTCCAACTTTCCCACCCCTATTCAATAAGAACTAAGGTGGGATTGGAATTCAAAGGTCTCCTGGTGATCCGCTCAAAGTCCCCCAGGATGTTTTCCTGCCTGAGGGAGGATTAGAACTCAGAACCTCCTGGACCTTGGCCCATACAACCAACAAGTAATGGGTCATAGATCCTAAATCAATTATTGTCAGGAAGCTCACTCAAATTGACCGGCAATTTATGCAAAAACATTGGGGTTGTGTGGCAGTGAGGTAGAAGCGAGGTCTGCCTTTAAGTTTTTGGGGAACAGGGTGGGTGACTCGGTATGTCTTTATCCCACCTCAAAGCAAAGCAGTCCTGTGAAGCAGGCTCTAAAGAAGGATGCTAAAGGAGGCTGCGCAAAGACCCACGACTGTGGAGTGGGTGGCTGACGCTGGCCCTTCCGCAATTATGGGGGCTGGGTTGGGTAGCACAGGTGCGCTTGGCACCACGTGATTATTGACGGTTTTCATGTAGTGTGCAAAACAGTAACTAGGTTTTCCTTCTAGTTTGGGTTTTGGGACTGGGAAGATTGGGGTGTTGCAGGGGAGGTGCATTTGTGCAGTACCCCCTGTTCTAGGCATGCTTTTACTAACTTCTGCATGGACTCTATTGCTTCTGACAGTATTCTGTATTGGGGAATGGAGGTTGGTGGCCCTGTCTTTCCTTGAATTGTAACTTGGGTAGCAATCCTACTTCAGTGGGATCCCGTCCCCATGGAGAGGCCAGTAGGCATCTGGGGTCTGTGGGCAGATGGGTGTCTCTCTCAATTGGACCTATTGTGGCGAGGGGTGTATGTTTGACTGGGATGTCTAAGTGGAGCCCCTCCGTAGTGCATATGATGGTTGCCCTCAGCTTGCAAAGCAAGGCCCTGCCCACGAGGGACCGGGGAGGTTGGGGACAGTTAAGGAATGGGCGCTCTAAGGAAAACAGGGGTGGTTATCCCTCCCACCCCCATTAGGTTCTCAGTTCAATGCGCTGGCGCCACAGGCTCACCCTAATGACTGTTGCACCAGAGCGGTGCAAGTGGCTCAATGGGGTGAGCCTGTGGAGCTGGTGCCTTGAACACAGTGGCGGCAGCACTTTGGGAAAGTAACTCTACTTTCCCAAACTGCCGCCACTGTTGCATTCTGTCCATCCATCCATCCATCCATCCATCCACCCATCCATCTAAAAGGTCTTTCTGTCTGTCTACCTACCTACCTACCTACCTACCTACCTACCAATGTAGATCTATCTATCTATCTACGTACCTGTCAGTCTGTGCTCCATTCAAAATCCAAGAAAGAAATACTCAGACTCCATAAATTAGAGGAAAGAATTTTCTTTTACTAAATTTCAAAGTGTAAGCTACAGGTAGAATTCTGAATCTGAGAAATTAGGCGCGCAGATCACATATACAAAGTGATGGGATTGTTGCCACCCCCCAAAATTCAAAAGACTCTTCCAATTAAAAGTTCTGAATATGATCATGTGGGCATCTTCAGGTGGTGATGAGGCCTCTGTCTGTTGACCTTGACATATTTTGATAAAACTTCACAGCTGCGCAAAAGGAAAGAAAGCTAGGCAAGGAAATGGAAACTTAAGAACAGGAATTTATACTCCCCCTCCTCCTCCTCATTTACAGCACAGGAATGTAACACCTCCAGCTTTCTTCCCCTCCAATTCCCCCTCCCCCCATTACTAATAACAGCCAAAAGATGGAGAGCAGTGAGCATAGCAGTAGAAAAGATGTAGAAGAGATCTTGAGGCCGACACCCTGTGTGCCCCCTCCTCACAGCACAGTCCCCTGCCAAACCCTCTCCGAATCCAGCCCTTTGGAGGCTGCTTGACCAGCAAGGAGGAAGCCAGGCCCAAGAGGCCCCTCAGCCTCGGCCAGATGGGCGGGAAGGTTGTCTGGAAGCCCCCAGGGGAGGCCGGCCCAGAGATCTTGGCCAGGCTGCTCAGAAGCCGTTGCCATTGCCTCTTTCCCAGGACTCCGAGAGAGCGGCTGGCCCAGAGCCTCCTAGCTGGCTTGGCTTCCCAGGCAGGACTGGAACTCACCCCCAACCCCTGGATTGAAGCCCCAGCCACCCAACTGACTCTGGTGGGATCCACATGACCCTCTGAACCTGGTCTCTTCCCCAGTGGCCGCATTCACATTTGCACCTCTGTTGAAAGGCTGTCAAAATGCCTTTCTTCTGAGGATTCGATTTTCCCGCTGGGAGAGCTCCGGCGCAAGGATACGGACAACTGTTTGAAAGCTTGATCTTTTTATTTTTCAGGAAGGCGAGAGATAGCAAGAAGTCTGCGTTCCTGGGCTAGCTACCTTCGAATGGTAAGTCCCTGGTTTTTATACCCTTTTCTCCTTTTGTGTGAGTGCTTGTGTTTGTATTTCTTAATGTTTTAAATCCTGTCAGGGGCTGTCTTTCTTCCCGCCAGAGGGTAAACTCCGCGGGGTGCGGAAGGCAAACTTTGCGGGGTGGTTTGATTGTTTTACCGGTTTCGTCCTAATATTTTTTAGCTTAATTGTTTCTTATATTGGTTTTGTGGCAATCTCCTGTCTGTCTCCTTTGTAATATATTTTGTGTCTTTTGTCTGTTTGTTTTGCTGATTTGGCATGTCTTGTGTTTGTAAGGGTTTTCTTTTCTTGTTTCCCTACTTTTCTTAATTATTTGGGCTTTTGTCTAAGGGGCCTCTTTTATTTGATTCCTTTTCCTATGCAAGTTTGTTTTATGGCTGGCCTGATGTTCCCTTTGGGCTTTTCCTGCTTGGGTGATACCACTGTCCTCGTGAAGTTCCCTTTCCACACCTCTTAACCACGGTTTGTTTCCTGAAGTTGAACCATTTGGCCGAGTAGTCAGCGGATGATGGGAACTCAGAAGAAGATGAATTCCTGGAAGAGAAGCTGATCAAGAGGAGATACACAGGCAGGCTTCAACTTCCAATCATTCATTTAGTGACCGAACCAAGTTACAACTGCACTGAGAAATGGAACTTAGGACCATTTTTCACAATTAATGATCTTTGCAGCATCAAATGCAGGGATCAGAATTGAGGTGCTTGGCCACAATTTCATGTTTATAAAGGCACCAACGTCCCAGGGGCATTGTGATCCCCTTTTATGACCTTCTGACAAGCAAAGTCAATGGTGAAGCCAGATTCACTTAATGACCAGGTTCCTAACTTATCAAACTGCAATGATTCATTTAATGACTGTAGCAAGAAAGGCCATCAAATGGGGCAAAACTCACTTGATGGATGTCTCACTTAACAACAGAAATGTTGGGCTCAGTTGTGGTCATAAGTTGAGGACTACCTGTATTGGGGACCCTTTTCTTCTGGCGAGGACCCCATTCACACAACATGCTTGACCAGGCCATGATCCTCGCAGCCCCCCTGAGAGAAGCCAGAGGTCCACATGGAGCCTCCTCAAGGCCGGTGAGAAATGCTGGATGACCATAGCCCCCCTCATCCGTCCTCTGGGGTCTCCCTGGGACAAACCCAGAAGTTGGGATGGGCTTCCTCCCCTCTGGGCCTCACCCGGCTTCGGTCAGACATGGCTGGGAACATCCTGGAGGAGGAGAGAGTCTCATTGCACATCAACCTGGCCCTGAAAAGCCACAGCTTGAACCCAGAGCCACCCAGGATCTGGTCTGAAGGCCCTGAGAGCAGAATTTGAGGGAGGTTCAGGGGGAGAACTTCCAAGCGGAGGACCTGGGATATGGGCCTTCCTCTGCTCCTCCCTGCCAGGGTGGGCCTGCCTGTCCCTTCAGTTTCCCCCCACACTCAGCCCCCCACAGTTCCCCCTTCTGGGCCAAGAAGTCCATATTAATGTCGCCCCCAGTGAAGAAACATCCTCCCTGAACAACGGATGCAACTAAACCAGGAACAAAGGAGTTCCAACAGCACCTTCAAACCCTTTGGAGGTTTTTTGGTATAGAAAGTCTCGGCCCCAGAAATTGGGAAGGTCAGAGGGGTCCCTCCCCCCCAAAAGAAGATCCCCACAACAGAGGAAGAGCAACCAGATCTCCATAAATCATGTCACTAAAAATCAGGTTGCACCATCCACCACACTGTGGGCATCACTGCCATCTTTGTAGGGTTTCCCTGTGATAAGATGGGTGACCAGTAAATTGAAAGGATAGATATTTAGATAGATATTTAGATATTTAGATAGATAGATAGATAGATAGATAGATAGATAGATAGATAGATAGATAGACAGACAGATAGATAGATATGGATGGGTCGGTAGATATAGATAGATGATAGATAGAGATATAAATATAGAGATAGATATGGCTGGATAAATAGAGAGATAGGTAGGTAGGTAGATAGATAGATAGATAGATAGATAGATAGATAGATAGGGATGGATGGGTGTATATAGATGATAGAGATAGAGATGGATATGGATGGATATATATATATATGTTTTCTGAGGTTCTCGCGGGTATTTATATGT
>NW_020771950.1:161-11513 GCF_900518735.1 Pseudonaja textilis | reverse complement strand
TTGGACAGAAGTTGAAGCAGAAAAAACTGTATATGCAACAGCAGCATACATATCGATTTTACAGAAGACAATGTTGAAAAAGCACTACACAATCTAAAACCATCTCTATCTATTGGACCGGATGGAATATGTGCCTATTTCTTAAAAAAGCTATCCATTGCCATAGCCAAACCTCTAAGCATAATCTTTGAAAAATATTTCAGGACCAGTTCCTTGCCTAACCTATGGTCACAAGCCACAGTCATCCCCATCTTCAAAAAGGGAGACCCTTGCCTAGTTGAAAATTACAGACCAATCTCCTTATGCTGCATCACCTGTAAAGTCATGGAATCAATTATTAACCAATCCATCATCCTCCACTTAGAGACAAACAACCTACTCTCCAATAAACAATTTGGTTTCAGAAAAAAACTATCCTGTAATCTGCAACTCTTACACTGCAAAAACATATGGACTACACAACTTGATCAGGGCAAAACAATAGATGCAATCTACATAGACTTCTGTAAAGCCTTTGATTCAGTGGTACATGACAAACTACTCCTAAAAATAAAATCCTATGGTATCTCTGGACAACTGCATAACTGGATAGAAGCATTCCTGTCAAACAGACAACAAATGGTCAAAATTGGGAGCATCCTATCAAATTCTGTACCTGTCAATAGTGGTGTCCCCCAAGGCAGTGTTCTAGGACCAACTCTCTTCATACTCTACATAAATGACCTCTGTGATCATATTAAGAGCAACTGCGTTCTTTTCGCTGATGATATAAAGCTGTTCAATACCACAGACAATACTGCTATCCTTCAAAAAGATCTTGACTGTGTATCAGAATGGTCAAACAAATGGCAACTTCAAATCTCAACAAATAAATGCTCTGTCTTACATATTGGCAAAAAAAATCCGAAAATAAAATACAAGCTGAATAGTCAAGATCTTGTTGATGATCCAAGCTCTGTAAAGGACCTTGGAATACTCACCTCTAATGATCTAAGTGCTAGAGCCCACTGCAACTACATAGCCAAAAAGGCATTAAGAGTTGTTAACCTAATCTTACGTAGCTTTTTCTTTGGTAATATCACACTAACTAGAGCATACAAAACATTTGCTAGACCAATACTCGAATACAGCTCATCAGTCTGGAACCCACATTACGTATCTGATATTAGCACAATTGAGAAAGTCCAGAAATATTTCACAAGAAGAGTTCTCCACTCCTCTACTCGTTGTAGAATACCTTATGCCACCAGACTTGAAATTCTAGAACTAGAAAACCTTGAATTACGCCGTCTTCGGTCTGATTTAAGCATGGTATATAAAATCATACATTGCAATGTCCTACCTGTCAATGAATACTTCAGCTTCAACCATAACAACACAAGAGCACACAACAGATACAAACTCAAGGCTAACCGCACCAAGCTTGATTGCAGGAAATACGACTTCAGCAACAGAGTGGTCAATGTCTGGAATACTCTACCCGACTCTGTAGTTTCTTCCCCAAACCCCAAAAACTTTAACCTTAGACTCTATTATTGACCTCACCCCTTTCCTAAGAGGTCTGTAGGGGGCGTGCATAAGCGCACCAACATGCCTACCGTCCCTATCCTATTGTTTCTTTTATTTTTCTTTTATTTTTCTTATATGTACCCATTTCATGTATTCATAATTATGTATACACTTATACTTATTATCTTGTAAACAATTGACAAATAAAATAAAATAAAAATAAAATAAAAATAAATTTGACATGTATTGACGGAGATTCTTCCTATAGTTCTGCCTTTGGCACAGAGTTGGATCTCAGAGCCCACAAAAGAGCACAACTGCAGTGAAGATGGTCCAGCTGGGCCCCAAATCAAAATAGACAAACCTGCAGTTTCAGACTGGCACAGTTCCTTCCCAGTTCTACCACATTCTTCTTTCACTAAAGACCGAGATGGTTACATGTCAGATTTTCAGTTGTTGTATATCCTATTTCCACCACATCAGTTTTACAACTAATAATAATGATGGAAATGATCCCACAAACTTTGTTCAAAATAGAATAAATTACCATGATTTTAATAATTAGAAGGGGAATTGGGAATTGTTGTTGTAACAGGTGTGCAACTGGAAAAAAAAAACAATTTTGCATGACACAAGGGCATAGCTCTAATTTAAGAGTCAGGAAGGGAATATAGGAAAGTTTGTCTTCTACTCCGTAAACTTAATACTGAGATTTTAAAGTCTGCAAGTGCTATAACAATTGAACACTTCTTTACTAGCCAGTAGGGCAGAGATGGTATTCAGCAGATTCTGACCAGTTCTGGAGAACCAGTAGTGGAAATTTGAGTAGTTCAGAGAACTGGCAAATCCCACCTCTGACTGGCCCCGCCCCCATCTATTCTTTGCCTCCCGAGTCTGAGCTGATCGGCTGGGTCTTCTTTTGTTGTCTTGCACAGGAGAATGGAGCTGGAAAGCAGGTTACTGGGGTGGGGACGGAATGTGGATTTTTCAGTAACCTTTCCCCAGGAGTGGGGAGAGAATGGAGATTTTGCAGTATCCTTCCCCTGCCTTGCCCACTGTAGTGTATTCAAATAGAGACTTCTAAGTCAGTGTTCCTATTGGTTAATAAACACAATGAGCTATTGGCTAATAACGCGAGCATCTAATTGGCCGCCTAAAGTGGCGGGAAGTTTGAATAGATGCCATTGGTTGCAAGCTGCGAGCAGCCGCTATAAAAGGGGCTGCCGCGGCTCGAGTGCAGTTGAAGTTACTTGTTCTTAATAAAAAGAGCTGAATTCAACTCCGGTCTGCAAGTCTCTTTTTGGCAACAGAACACCCACCAAGCCATGCCCATAGAACTGGTAGTAAAAAAAATTTGAATCCCACCATTGCAGTAGGGACATTAGAATTTCTTACTATTCGCTTTACTGTAGATGAGACAATCTTCCTCAATAAAGTTGGATACTCCAGGATGGTTATCTCCATAAATTATACAACCCACACCCCCAACTCATCAGAGGCCCCTGTTAAACTTTACCTCTATCTTTCTAAATGGGAAAGATTATAGGTCATCAGGGTTGGAAATAAGATCTGATTAAAAAAAAAATCTCCCAATGGTGCTGCAATGCCTTGGGTTTTATTTTGTGTATCCCTTAATTGGTATTGGCTTGCCTTTAGTGCAGTAATCTGAATAATGGCCTTTTATTGACTTGTTTATGATGTGATGGCTTTTGCTGCCACTTACACAGATTTCCTAGTAGGGGACCAAAAGATGTTGCTAATTTAGTGCAATATCAACAATAGCTGAAGGTGAAGGGGTAAAGAAAATCTTAGAAGGTAACCCCATGAACAATGACTTGGGATGAACATGTGAGATGTAAGAACCGAATTATTCAATACTCACAATGCAGGATCAAGTCTGGTTCACAATTCAAAGGTTTATTAAAGAAAATAAGCGTTTGCCAATGGGCCTTCAAGTCCCTTCCAAAGTGGATTGGGTACAAGAAGAGCAAACTTCCATATTCAAACAATACATCTGATACCCCTGCACAGAACACACCATGCCTAAGAGGCCCTTCCCACACACCAGAAGTGGTATTCAGAAGGTTCTGAGCAGTTCCGGAGAACTGGTAGCAGAAATTTTGAGTAGTTCGGAGAACCGGCAAATGCCACCTTTGACTGGAGATTTTACCAGTATCCTTCCCCTGCCATACTCACCAAGCCACGCCCACAGAACAGTTAGTAAAAAATTTGAATCCCACCACTGCCACACACCCCTTATTCTCTATATTCTAAAATGAGATATATAAGTTTGAGAGTCAGCAAGGCATTGTTTTCAGTGTTTCAGTGTCTTATTTTGGTTTTATCTGCTTATCTGCTGGGCTGGTGGGCTTTACCTTGGGAGGATATTCCCTCGTTGCCTAGCCTGAGCAGATCTTCCCATTCTCCAAGAAGACTATAACAATGTATTATGTACTTGTGACTGAACACGTTTTAGGTTGTAGGGTGGGGATTTTATGCAGAAAAAGAAAAACCTAACAGAAAAGCATCAGAAAGAGGTCTTCTAGTTTAACTATATAAATTCCATTAGAAAAGAATAACATAATTTTTCTCTCAAACAGGTCTAAATATATATGATATATATGCACTAATGAAACCAGCACACATTGCGTCTAAAAACCTCCTCTAAAACATTTTATGAAACATAAATTAAGTAGCACATTAGTTACATATCTTGCCTGGATCAACCCTGAAGATGGTCAATTGCTTCATAGAAGAACATGGATCTGATGTTTATATATAGGAATTGATGAGCTTCAAAAGCACAGCATGGGTTATGTTATAGCTATATTTCAAAATATCTTGGTCAAGGCCTAAGTTGCATGGTTATAAAACAGATCGAGAAATATTTATGGAGTCAAAAATGATCAATGGGCAATAACCAAGAAGTGTTAGGAAGCATGCTGTTGAATCGAAGCTGAAAGGAGAAAGGGAAAAAAGCCATTGCCTTTTCAATCCTATCAGGGCAATGACATTGGCCACAGTGTGCATCACTATGCAATCTTCATGTTGTGGCCCACCAGCAGCCAGCAGAGCTGGCAGCAGATTCAGACAGATTCAGAGGAGGTTGGGGAAGAACATGGGCCAGTCCTGGAATCTGGGAAAGGCTCTGACAAGTGCTCTGCATTGGAGGCAGAGATGGGAGCAGGGCCATCCGACAGTTATCAGCTGCCTTCAGAGTTGGAGATCAGTGGGGCAGAAGAACAGTTGGAGCCTGTTCCTGATGTGTGCATGCGCAGAGCTGCCAGGGGAAGGGAACAGTTAAGGAACAAGGGTCAACTCGGGAGTAAAGGTACAGGTGGAGGGTCAATGGCCCCTCCCATAGGGAAGAAAGAGGAGCAAAAGGGGAGTGGGGTTTTGCAGGAGACTATTAGTACATTTAATTAGTGTGAAGATTTGTTAGTGACTCTCAGGGTCTCCTTACCAAGTATTGCCTTGTACAGCATTGCGCTTGGAAGATATCAGCCTGGCAACTCTTGAAGCCCGATAAGGTCTGAGGCAGAGGTGGTATTCAGCAGGTTCTGACCAGTTCTGGAGAACCGGTAGTGGAAATTTTGAGTAGTTCGGAGAATCGACAAATCCCACCTCTGACTGGAGATTTTACAGTATCCTTTCCCTGCCACGCCCACCAAGCCACGCCCACAGAACCAGTAGTAAAAAAAATTGAACCCCACCACTGGTCTGTGGTTATAATTCATCCTTGAAAGACTGTTTGCCAGGACTTTGCTGGATGTGAATGATAGGAATTCAGATTAACTTAATAAAAATGGGTTTTGTTGGACAAGGAGTCTGCTTCATGATTTTGTGAAGCCTAGGTCAGAACACTTCAAAAGATCAGGTTGAGGCTTGCACACAGAAATTCTGGGGACATCCCAGACAAAGCAGTTCACCTTGGTCTAGTGACAATTCAGGTTCTTGCTTAGTGGAATAATTATCAGAGTACCAAAGAGATTAGTAGTGCTTTAGCTACCCCAGAGGATGGAAATACTGATGTGTCCAAACCAAGCATGGGGACTACTTGAACAGGATATTAGCAGAAAAGACTACGGCTGTATGCTAGACTAGGAAGTTGAAAAAAACATACTGCAGTGGGGTGGACAAAGTACTTCCATACTGTTTCCAGACAATTACAGTGTCATCATTCCAAGTAATGAACTTAGGGAAGTCAAGACTGACACTTTGCTTGGGTTCAAGAGATCCTTTATTGAGTATATCATATTGACACTTAGAATGGTGAAGCTCGCTCTAAATTATTCCAATGCTCAGGGATAGTTAAAAGAATGAGACTTCCCAGTGGTGGGATTCAAATTTTTTTACTACCGGTTCTGTGCACATGGCTTGGTGGGCATGGTGTCGCTTCGTGGGCATGGCTTGGTAGGCATGGCAGGGGAAGGATACTGCAAAATCCCCATTAACCTGCTTACCAGCTCCATTCTCCTGTGCAGGGCAAAAAAAGAAGACCAGCCAATCAGCTGGGACTCAGGAGAATAGATGGGGACGGGGCCAGTCAGGGGTGGCATTTGCTGGTTCTCTGAACTATTCAAAATTTCTGCTACCAGTTCTCCAGAACTGGTCAAAACCTGCTGAATACCACCTCTGGTTCCCATTCCCCCTTTGCCTCACAGGTTACATGGGCCAATCAGTTCAGATGTAGGTTCCCGCTCAACTTCAATAGGTGTCCATTGATATGACCTTGGTTCTCATGCCAGCTGGTAGATGTTATGCCTAACTGGCTGAGGCACCACATTCCTGAGTCCCCCACCCGACAATGCTCTCCTCCCTCCCCCTTGAATGACAACCAAGAAATGAAGCAGAAGTAAGTATGGCTTCACCTGAAGTCATTTTGCAGGTTGACATACATAGGAATAAGCCAAAGTTTTGTCTTTTTTTGTGTAAATTAGTTCAATAATTTGCTATCATGACATAACGCATACTTCTGCAGTGGGCCAAGCCTTCATGGGTGACTACACACATCAATGAGACCATTTTTATTTTGTTTTGTGCAGAATTCAAAAAAAGGGAATATTTTAAGGTAATGTTTTAGTCTGATGATTTAGTCTAATTGAATAGAGTAAAATATCACTTCCTGGACACAGTTATTCCAGGGACCTGTCCTAGATGCAGAAAGAAGCTTACACCATACCAAAAATAGGTAGCAAGGAATTTACTGTTTTCAGTGGCTAGTGAAAAACCGTTCACTTGTTTTAGCATATTGCAACATTTAGTATTTCAAGAATAATTTTGGTGAGTAACAAGCAGTCAGACTTTCCAGAACTGGTCCCTTAAGGGAACATTTAAATTGCAATTATGCCCATGGTCACAGAGGTTTCTTATAGAGAATCCACTGTGATCAATTTTCCCTTTATTATTAACAAAATGATGGTGATTTATTCTATTTCCACAGATCCCCTGGAATTCCCCTGCTCAGAAACCAAAGTGAGAATACATAGCAATTCCCCATCAACAGAACATGACAAATATTAGGTAATTTTTCACATAAAAATCCTGAAAATAACCCCAAGAATGTCAGATGGGGTTTATGTAGTCAGGAACTATAGTAGCATGACATTTTATGCTTCTCCCTCCAATTTTGCTGCCAGGATGTGTCTGTTCTTTGGTGAGAGGATATTGCTTCTCCTCAGAGAGCTATGAGATCAAAGACAGTGGCTCCTCTCTCAAAGAATATCGCAAATCTCCCTCATGGTATGGAATATGTTGCCGCTGGTTCTTTTCTTGGTGCCCCTTTTCCCCTGTGGGGCATCAATGGTCAAATGTCAACTGAATGTATTAGAAGGGGAAAAGCACATGTTAAATTATTACCATCCGGGTGATTATATGATTAGTGGAATCATATCTACATCCAGTGCTGTCGTTCAACCATATCATTTCTTCACACCTCCCACCAACATATTTGCAAGGTAATGACTAGTGTGCACTGAATTCTGATTAATTGGTAATCTTTTCAGTACAGATTCCCACTTCCTAGTGCAAAGTCACTGTGTCCTTTTCCCCCCTCCCTATGTGCTTTAAAGAAAACACTTATTCTACCTATGGCATATCATGCACTTTGAGAGGTTTAACTGTTCTACATAGTTCTTCACAACCTACAGTAGGTGATGCAAGGGAGAGTCACCTAGCTTAAGGCAAAGAAAAGAGGTCCTTCCCACCATATTTTCTCATTGCCTACAATGTTGTCTATCTTTCTCTATCCCTTCCTCCCTCTCTCCCTCTTTCCTTCCCTCTTTCCATCCCTCTTCCCCCACCTTCCTTATTATCTTTATCATCTCCTAGATATAGTCCTCCACTGATGACTTCACTCATGGGCCAATTTAAAGCAACAAACATCTGATGATATTCCCTACACTGCAATGTCGTGAGAGTGAGGATCTCATAACCTATTAACATCCTCACCCCTCCATGATGAGTTTTTAGATTGACCCATCCCATCACTCTTCCGTTAGTTTCAGACTAGATTTTTAATAGTCCATACTACATGTAAAAGGTAGGAATATAACTGATGATTCATAGATTCCCTCAAAAGGTTATTCAAAATAAGATATGCCTTTATGTCACGAAGATAATTTTTTTTACCCAAAATGAAGACCTATTAATATATCTTATCTTGCAGTAAGTTTGTGAGTTTTGTTCATGTCCTGCCCTTCTTCTTTGCCATTCATGAGATCAACCAGAATCCAAGGCTCTTACCAAACATCACCCTGGGCTACAACATTTATGAGATCCTTTTCAATGCAAGAATAGCATACGATGCCATGATGGAGTTGCTATCCATGGGACAGGAGAATGTCCCAAACTACAGTTGTGGAAGAGGAAAAAAATCTGTTGGCTGTGCTTGAAGGGACTGATTCTGAACTCTTCAATCATGTTTCAAGCATGTTGGGCCTCTACAAAATCCCTCAGGTATGAATGACAGTTCAAGGTAGGTTTTTTTTTTTACATAATACTTTCCCATTATGGACTTAAGCATTTTTTTCTTCATTCTGGCATCAGCATAGATTTTGAAAGAAAGACTGTTTTTCAGAGTTCCCCCTTTTTTTGCTTGAAATGGATTAAGACTATCTATATATTAACTGCAGTGTTCTCAATGACACATGAAAAGCACACTTTTGCAATTGGAAATAACTTTAAATTGAGCACTCATATTTATACATTTTTAAAAAATCTTTACTGATCATATTTTCACAATTAAAAACATATTTCCACTCATTACAGCATGTTCATAATGGCATTCACTCACATTGACATATTCCTGAACATGCAGGTGGTTATTATACACAAAAAATGACAGTGTATACAGCAAATGAGATAACTATGCTCGGTTTCATATCACAGATCACTAGCTGAACACTTCTCAAGCATTTAGGACTGCATGATGTATCAGCGGATTATGCAAGCAGATCCCAGTAAAGTGGCTTCTGCAGCTGACCAATGGTGACTTTGTCAGCTAATTGTTTTCAAGTGCTTGCCTAGGTCTTTAGGTACAGCATCCAGTTACATCCAGTGCCAGTTACCACTGGAACCACCTGCACTGGTTTATGCCAGAGTCTCTGCAGTTCAATTTTCAAGTCCTGATATATGGTGATTTTTTCAAGTTGCTTCTCGTCGATTCTACTATCACCAGATATGGCAATGTCAAAGATCCACACTTTTTTCTTTTCCACAATCATGATATCCAGGGTATTGTGTTCCAAAACTTTGCCAGTCTGTATTCGGAAGTCCCACAGTAGTTTTGCATGCTCATTTTCAAACACCTTTTCAGGCTTACGATCAGGAGTGGGATTCAAATTTTTTAACAACCGGTTCTGTGGGTGTGGCTTAGTGGTCATGTTACTGGGCGGACATAGCTTGGTGCTCATGTTATTGGCTGGGCATGACCAACTCAATATCATTCACATCGAGGCATGCAACTCCTTGCCTTGCCTTTCATGACTGTGGGGATGCTGCAACAGTTGTAAGTATGAAAAATAGTCATCAGTCACTTTTTTCAGTGTCATTGTAACTTTGAATTGTCACTCCACATAAGCAAAGTACCAGCAAAGGAGGGGAAAATGACTCCAGAGACATTCCTGAGACAGGAAGTCTAGTCCTGCCAAGAATGTAATAAGGGTTAATGGAGAGGCAGTTTCTGTAAGCAACACCAGAATGTTTCCATCCTGCCTTCCTTACAGGATTAGGCCAGTAATTTCTTCAAACAACCGGTTCTCCAAACTGCTTAGAATGTTAACAACCGATTCTAGCGAATAGGTGCGAACTGGTAGAATCCCATCCCTGCTTATAATCCCACCACTTCTTTGTTACAGGCAGATTGTAGTTGTGACACAAGTTCCAGTGGACCATCTGAGTGACTGTGTTGTGACTCTAGGTGGTTATTAATATTATTGTTATTGTTGTTGTTGTTATTGTTATTTGTTGTTACAGTTATTTATACATTCATATAAGGCATACATTCATATATTTACATAATTATTTACATAGTTATACACAGTATTATTTCATCTTACCATAACTCGTACCTTTCTTTCATTTATCTACTTTACATCTAATTACTAACCCATAACTTATTCCAAAGAACTAGATAATCATCCACCTTTTCTATTTCATCTTAGATCAACTATGGGGTCATTAGCCACATTCCTGGGCAGAAACATGAGTGAGTCCAAAGCAAGAACCTCCTCATTTGGCGATTATTAAATTGCTCCTCCATTTCCAATGGGCATAGATTGGCCTGGCTGCTCCAGACAATGAGAATGGAGAAAAGTTCAGAAGAACCTTTACGGTTGTGACTACCAAGAAAGGGATTTGTGTTGCGTTCTCAGAAATCCTCCCGGTGATAAATAAAAAGAAAACAAAATATCTTCTTCAGTATTTTAGCAACAGCCAACAAAACGTTATTTTTTGTCAATTAGATTTTCAGGCCTCATTTATATTAACAATAATAATAATACACAATATTGAAAAGACGAACAAAATGTTTGGGGAAAACATATGGATTACCACAGCTTTGACAGACATAGGTGTGAGATATTTTTATAAATTTGTTAATCTCCAACATAAACACTTTTTGATATCCTTCTTAACCCAGACAAACTGAGGGGCAAGATCTTATGATTTAAATTCATATTTTTCCATTCTCAAAACATTTGTGAAGACAGCATCTCAGTGTTCCTACTTGAGTCCTGGATTGTCAAAGAGAATTTGGGGAAGATGCAAAGAAAAAGAGAAATGGGAAATCCCACCTCACAATGTGGTTGCAGACATTTCGTCTGAGGGCAGGCACAGTATTTCCACTGCAATCCAGGCTATCTCCTCAGTGCTTCATGCTGTGTATTGCTCTCATCTGAGTTGGAGAACGATCCAAATTGGGGGTCATCTGGTACCTCAGGTAGTACAGCCATGACAGGTAAGATTTTCCTTCTGTGGAATTCTAATGACATTCAATTCTTCAGTTTCATGATGGAGCAGAAATAGTCTGGATACAGGGTGCTGTACAGTTCCCAATTTCTCCTGTGTGCTTGATGTAGTCTACATGGGATAAGAAGATTGAGAGAGGGAGATTTCTTGTGTGTAGATTTGTAAATGGAATACTTGAGATGGTTCAGGATGCTGTAAGAAAAGGGAATGCTGCCTCAATAGAGAGTTCCATTCTATATCTGTAGATTAAATAGCTATCAAGATGTCACTCATATTCTCCTTAATCATTCAACCTTGACTTTGTCTACTGCGAAGATCTGGGCAACTCAAATCTATGCCTCTTCTGATACAGATACAGATAATCAGAGTTGGAAG
>NW_020771949.1:0-11516 GCF_900518735.1 Pseudonaja textilis | reverse complement strand
AGGTGGTTAACCATGGGGAGAAGTTGAACAGACCCTGATACCATGTGTGTTGAGCCTCTCGTTCTTTTTGCCTTTCTTTTAGTCTCGTATCTAACTCTTTCATAGAATCTAAAACCACTCCTGAACTATCTGCATAAAAACAACATTCTTCTTTCAGTGCTGCACATAACCCACCCTGCTTGAGGAACAACAAATCTAAACCTCTTCTATTCTGTAAGACAACTTCAGATAAGGAGGTGAGGGAGTTCTGCAAAGCAACTATAGATTGTTCAATGCGGCGTAAGTCTGCATCTATGGTGGCGCTTAAATGGCGAAAATGCTGATCAGAAGTAACAAGGCCAGCTATACCTGTGGCCGTCCCAGAAGCCCCCAACCCCAGCAGTACAGCTAGCGTCAAAGCAGTTACTACTTCTCTTTTTGCCCTAAGGTTATATTGTCTAGGTTCTAGTAAAGAAACAAAATCTTCTGAGTTATATACATCAATTTTTGGCAGTAGCTGGACCTGAATACAGAATGATATTTTTGTCAATAATACATCTCCGTGGACACATGCAGTTAAACCTGTAGAGCAAGCCCAAACAGAGTTATTTCAAAGTCAAAATGTAATTTGGGGAAATAGGAAGAAATCATGGTGTAATTAGTTGTAGAGTTGAGTATTTGTCCATAAGCATCCTTGATCATCCATGTGATGTTGTAGGGCCTATGGGCGTTAAAGCTGGTGGATGTTCCATCAGTCCAGCGAAGCGAACAGCCAAGCAGGAAGAAGAAGAGTGTTGTCATCTTTTTCGGATGATGGCTCCGCTGGTTGTGGGCGGTGATATGGGTGGACACACCTTGCAGGAACCCAGAGAGTTCTGTCAGGAAGCTGGACTGCTGCGTAGCCTCGACCCCAGGTGATCAATTCGACAGGTCCTTTCCACGCAGGATCAGGTAACTGTCTATAATAGACAAGTGGTCTCGAAGTGGGAACAGGTGGTTTAGTAAAGTGTCGAGATGCAGCAGACAGGGGAGGGGTGCCAGTGAGATTGAGGAAGTTAAGCGTATACAGACAAACATTTAACACATTTTGTAATACTGGGAGGCTAGGGGGGCCCTTAAGGCCTTTTGACCCCATGTATCGTTGTAATGCCAATTTTAAGGTTTGATGAGCCCTTTCAACTATAGCTTGCCCCTGGCTATTGTAGGCGATCCCAAACTTGTGGATAATGGACCAGTGATGGCAGAACTCAGAGAATTGAGAGCTGATATAGGCTGGTGCATTATCTGTTTTTAGATTTTTTGGCGGTCCCAGTACTACGAAGGTCCGAATACAATGATTGATAACGTGCTTTGACGTTTCTCCCCTTTGAGGGGTGGCCATGATGAACCCTGAATAGGTGTCAATAGACACATGAAGGTATTTCCAAGGGGCAAAAGGTGAGAATTGAGTGACATCCATTTGCCATGTCTCACAAGCCTCTATGCCCCTGGGATTAATCCCTTGAGGAAGGGTTTTTGCTTGCAAACTGCAAGTAGGGCATTGTTGTACGGTTGCAATTGCTTCTTCCAGAGAAATGCCAAATTGTTTAACCAGAGCCTTTTTGTTTTGATGAAAATAACTATGACTTTCCCCTGCTAATAGAGGGGAAGGTTGAGGCATCTTAATACTGATGGGAAGTACTTTACAAGCAGTATCAGCTACCTGGTTCCGTTCTGAAAGGAAACCTGGGAGATGTTGATGACTACGTATGTGGGCTACAAATAGAGGATGGGTCCTAGATTGAATGAGCATTTGCAGCTGAAGCAACAGTGTCATTAATGATGGTTGTATAGAAGGAGATAGATATGCCTCAAAAATATGTAAGACCAATTGGGAGACATATAGACTATCCGTTATGATGTTAATTGGTTGTCCAGGAAATGTCTTCAAGGCTAAGTTAAAAGCAGCTAATTCGGCTTGCTATGCCGATGATTGGGGCTTTGTCAGTTGCTTGTGCCAGTTAACTTGATCATACCAGACACAAGCACCATGAGTTTTAGAGCCATCAGTGAAAACTGTGATGGCTTGAATTAGTGGAAAAGCAACTACTGGAGAGGAAGAGGTAATAGGTATCGTTTTAATTAGCTGCAAACGGGGGTCAGAAGGGAGATGGCAGGAGATGGGACCAATCCAATTTTCCAGAGCGTCCGGTAATACATCTGACGTCTGAAAAAGGGGTTCCCATTGAGAGAGTTTGAAAGGAATGTGTATAGCTTGAAGATCGTGAGCGAGCAAAGCCTTGGCTCGGTGACGTCCCTTGATACAAAGCAGAGCGAGCTGAAGGGCTCTAGAGGTGACAGTTGCTCTAGGAGTGTGAGGGAGGTGAAGCCATTCGATGATGTATAGCTTTTTTGTCTTGGGATCAATTTGGAAAAGAATGGCTGTGAGAAGGGCTGGTGTGGGCAAGACAGCCAAGGAGAGAGTGTTAGCAGGCAATGAGAAAGGTCTATCACCTACAGCTGCAAGAGAGAGGCAATTAAGAGCGGATGAGTCATAAAGAAAGGGGGCAGCGACCACCCCTTCCATGATCAAAGAGGAGTTTGGGATGAGTAAGATGGGCGTGTGAGGTGAGAGCGGGCGGGGAAGCGTAACTGTCAGAGGGAGAGAAAAGACAGATCCAGGATCCTCATAGATAATAGCAGTTGAAAGCAGAACAGGGAAAGCTGTTTGTGTGGAGGGGGGTGCAGCCTTGGGGGTGGGGCTAGCTGCAGGCCCCGAAATTAGTCTTCCGACGGTTCGGGTTGAGACAAAGGGGAAAGATTGGAACGACATTGACTGGTCCAGTGATAGCCATTGCGGCACCTAGGGCAGATTGTTTTTGGTCTTGCAGTGGGAGCGGGGGGGCTTTGTCCCTTTGGTGCCCCCTGGTGAGCGACACTGGGAACGAAAATGACCAGGTTTTCCACAGTTGTAGCAATTACCAGAGCGAGGGGCAGTCATTGCAAAAGAAGAGGTTAAAGCTGAAGCAAGAGCAGATGCATGGTGAGCTTCAGTCCCTACATTTTGACAGGCTGTGATATAGTCAGCGATAGTCTGATGGGGAATGGATTGAAGAGGTTTCAGAACTTGCTGACAATCTGCGTTAGCATTAGAAACAGCCAGTTTGGCAAGAAGTTCAGCTTGAGCTTGGGGGTTGTCTATTTGCCGGTTGAGTGCCTCTGATAACCGATCAATGAAAGAAGTGTATGGCTCAGAAGGTCCTTGAAGAATTTTGTTAAAAGACAAAGAAGGTTGAGAAGGATCAGGGACCCTGCGAAAGGCATTTAAAGCAGCATTTCTCATGATGGGATAACCCTGTGCTCCCATCTGAATCTCATCCTGTGGGGTGCGGATGGCTCCCTGACAAAGGAGATGATCTAGGGTAACACCTTGAGGAAGACCAGCTGCTGCAGCAAATTGAACAGCTAAGCGATAGTCATTGTGCCAAGCGGCAAGTTGGGAAGATGTTAAAAGCAGAGAAGCCATCATTTGCCATTCAGAGAAAAGAATATTATGATTATTAGAAATGTTTTCTAACAAGGCTCTAACATAGGGTGACTTAAGGCCATATTTGGCAGAGGCGGATTTGAGTTCTTTCATGAGATCCCACTCCATAGGAACATATTGAGGAGCAGGATTTGCATTTCCACCACCTGCCGGGGCTTGGAGGACCATAGGAAAACAAGAGAGGTCCTCCGGATCTATTTTTCCTTGAATCAGTGCCTCCTGAAAGGTATTACGAACAGGCAAGGAGGCAGGAAGATCATTGGAGTGGATAGGGTTAACATCAGAAACAGGAGGGGGGTTGTAGGGAGGAGGGCAAGAAGGGGAGGAAGGGAGTGGGGGGGAGGAAGGGAGAGTGGGATACACAGCAGGAGGTGGAAAAGTTTTTTCCGAAGGAGGCAGGGGATTTTTAGGAGATGGAGGAGGCTGATCCGAAGTTTGATCAAGAATTGGATCAGGAATTAAGTCAGAGGGAGGATAAAGAATATTAATAGCATTCATAAGAGCTCTCCAGGCGTAAAGGATTTCGGGGGGGGCTCGCGGAGGCTCGTGGATGTATTTTCCTATTTTTTCCCAAATAGATTGTTTCAGAGTGCCACCTTCTGGATAAGCAGGGCAATTTTTTTGAAGAAACACAAGAAATTTAGTAATGGCCTTTTTAGATATAGGATATATCGTTGTGCCATTAACTTTCTGCGACTGGTTCGCCTTCCTGACTAAAAAGTGAAGCTCGTCCACATGCTTGGACAGAGTCTTGGAAATTGGGGTGCCCATACTTACGATGCGCTTGCCGATCTCCGGTGCATAAGATGGAAGTCAGGGCAGCACACTTCTTCCTGAAAGTCGTGCTGTGAAGAATCACGTTGTGAAGGATGCAGCCAGATGCAGCTTTGCTATGGGAGGATGTCTTCTTTGCTGAAGATTCCTGGGGAGGGACCCGTAACACGAACGGCGTCCCTGGTTAAGGGAGGATGTCTTCTTTGCTGAAGATTCCTGGGGAGGGACCCGTAACACGAACGGCGTCCCTGGTTAAGGGAGGATGTCTTCTTTGCTGAAGATTCCTGGGGAGGGACCCGTAACACGAACGGCGTCCCTGGTTAAGGGAGGATGTCTTCCTTGCAGAAGATTCCTGGGGAGGGACCCGTAACACCAAACGGCATCCCTGGGCTGCAGCTGGCTCGTCCTGCTGGATCACGTCAGGGTCACCAGTTGTGGCTTTTCACTGCCTGCCTCCTGGCGACGACAGGGTCTGAACTCAGAGCCCTGGGCCTTCTCATGGTAAATAAATAAACACACGGCACAGTGTTTATTCGGGATGAAAAGGCACTTTAATAATGGTGGGTACTCCTTTTATAGGCTACTTGCACATGTCATAGCAGAGACAAAGAAGCTTTCTACATAATTATGCTAATGCAAACCTATACCATAGCTGGTGTCTTATCGCCCCTACTCTTAGCCCCGCCCGGTTACTCTTATCTCTCATATAACTTTCGTTTCTCCCATATAACTTTCGTTTCTCCCATATAACTTTCGTTTCTCCCATATAACTTTCGTTTCTCCCATATAACTTTCATTTCTCCAGCCAGTATTTTTCCACACAGTCAGCACTTATCACATGGCAACATTAGATTGTCCATCCATCACTTTTACAAGGTTGACCATTGCAACATTTAGCGTAACAGTACATTGCAACAGTTGACCATAGCGTAACAGTACATTGCAACAGAGATGTACATTTACCATTGTACATAAATGGTGAGGAGGTGGAAAGGGTTGGTAGTTTTAAATTTCTGGGCACTTATATCTCAGAGGACCTCTCATGGACTATAAATGCTAACATGCTTGTAAAGAAGGCACAGAAGAGGCTGTACTTCCTGAGAATGCTCAGGGAGATAAATCTATCTCAGCATCTACTTCTGTCCTACTACTGCAGCACCATTGAGAGCGTGCTGACATACAGAAATCTTGTGTGGTATGGGAGGCAGCTCTGTAGTAGACAAACAAGCTCTACAGAGAATCATTAAAACTGCCCAGAATAACACTGGGCTCCACTACCATCCCTGGATGACATCTTCACATCTCGCTGCTTAAAGAAGTTGCACGATATTCTCAGAGACTCTTCCCATCCTGCTTACAATCTTTATGAACTGTTGCTTCCGGCAGAAGATACAGAAACAATTAAAACTCAGACCACATGTTTTCTGAATAGTTTTTATCCCAGAGCTATAATTGTACTTAACAATGAACTTAAGGACCACCATCGGTGAGCTGTTGGACATTATTACTTGTTCTGTTGTGTGGATATTTGTGTTTTTTCAGGAGGCAGGGAATTTTGGTGGGTGGGGAGTATTTGGGGATTGACATGTGTGTGTGCATGTTGAATCTGGTCTCTGGGTGTTATGTGAATTTCATTGTATGTATATTGTGTATATATGTACAATGACAATAAAGAATTTAATTCAATTCAATTAATCTACAATTATAAAAAACTCTCACTTTTTTCTACCATCCAGGTTTTTTTTCCTAATCATCAAAACCAGAAATCACGTGCATTTATTTATATTTTATTAAAAAAGGTTTATAATGGGTTTCTAATCAACTATAAGTGTACATTTTTTTCTCTAATCAAAGGAGTTAATATAGACATCTCCACACATTCCACCATCTTTACTAAGTATTTCTTCAATGCTGGTAATTTCAAATCTTTCCAAGAAAAAAAAATAGGAAAAATAAATCTGAATAAACCTGAAAGTCTATTATTCCCAAATACCAGTCTAATTTCAGCCATTGATATTTACCATATTTTTCAGAGTATAAAATACTCCAAAGTATAAGACACGCCTAGTTTTTTGGGAGGAAATCAAGAAAAATTCTGCCTCTGCTTCTGAGCAATTTGCCTCCTTGCAGCAAACCCAGGTTAGCTTCAGCAAAGCCTCATTAGATAAAGCAGCTGATTGTCAGTTGGCTCGGCCTCTGATGATCAGCTGCTTCAGACTTCAGGGATTGCCATCACCCATTGCCGCCTCTGCGCACCTGATTTTTGACCTTTGCATCCTGCTTTCAGCCTCCGTGTGCCCTATTTTCGGCTTCCGCACACCCCATTTTTGGTCTGTTCCAGGTGGTGGGAATCAAAACAGGTGAAAAATGGGGTGCTCAGAGGCAGAAAGTGGGGCATGCAGAGACTGAAAACAGGATGCAGAAACCAAAAAATGGGGCACGTGGAGGCAGCAATATGCAATGGTGATCCCTGCAGCCTGAAACAGCTGATCATGGGGAGGCCAATCCAATCGACAATCAGTTGATTGTGCTAATCAGGTTGTGCTGAAGCTGACTAGGTTGTTTGATGTTTGCTGCAAGGAGCGAAATTGCTCAGAGGCAGAGACTGAAGGGTGGGGGCTGGTGGATGGGTGGGGCTCTGGCAATAGATGCATAGACATTTCCACACACTTTTTTTTTGGGGGGGAGTGCATCTTATACACTGAAAAATATGGTATTTCATAATGAAGTAAATGATATTGGACATGTTGAGAAGGGAAAGAGAAGAATAGATGATCTTTTGAGGAAAAAGAAATAGGTTCTGCTGATCATTTCCTATTGAAAACCAATCCAGGTCATGTCCCAGTATGAGAATATTATCTTTCAATGATTTTCTTAAAAAAAAACCCACCTCTAAATAGGTTAATTCACCAAGTCTTGATAAGGATATTTCAGAAAGGAAATTGCATTAGAAATGATGTAAATATGAGAAACCTGTCTGACGACTGATAATACTTGTGTCAGATAAGAAGAGGTTCACTGAAGGAACAATTATTAACAAAAGCTTTGTATTCTACATTAGGTAAAAACACAAGTAAAAACATGGCAAATCCTGCCATCTCTCTAATAAAATGCTCTTTTGGCTCACAGTTTAGTCATTTTGACCTTAAAATTTAAATGCCTGGCTTAATGGCTCTGTCCTGTATTGGATCTTAGGTGAGCTGCTAATCCTATCTGTTCCGGACTAGCAGGCTCGATAGCCTGCAACTCTGATTGGCCCGCGAATAGTCGATCGTGATTGGTCGCCATAGACTGATGCGATTGGCCAGTAAACGTGCTGCCGCGATTGGCCCTGCCAAGAGCGGCAAAGTCAAATCGCCTTCATTGGCTGCCTAGCCACAGCCAGCCCTATATAAGGGGCTGCTGCGGCTGGGATAGTTCGCTCAGATCTGACATCACTAATAAAGAGCTGTTGTTGCTATCTGAGTCTTGCCTCCATTCTTGAACCATCTTTCCAGATCTAACACTGGTGATGAGGGTGGGATGCAGAGGCAACGAAGTCTACTGATTTGAACTAGCTGAAGGAGCACGTGGCTGACAGAGCACAACAACGGCAACATGGCCAGCAGCGCTATACCACCCGCCCCATATGATCCAGCTAGTGAGGACTGGGACTCATATATGGACAGATTTCAAATGTTCCTAGAGTCCAACAACCTCAAAGATGCCACGCCCAGCAAGAAACGAGCCGTTTTTCTAACCCATTGTGGGCCAGCCGTTTTTAAGATGGCTAAAGCCTTAGCGAAGCCAGCTGAAGTTAAAACCATGGATTGGGACACCCTTGCTCCCATCCTGCGCAACCGCTATGCCCCAGCAGTACCAACTCTCATTTGCAGACACGAGTTCTATCAGAGGGACCAGCGTGAAGGTGAGAGCCTTGGGGATTTCGTGGCAGACCTGAGGAACTTGGGTGGTTTATGTGGCTTCGCCAATCTCGAAGAAGCCATGAGAGACCGAATCGTCCTTGGTCTTAGAGACCCAACTGTCCAGAGCAAGATCATGGCTAAGGGAGACATCTCGCTTGCAGATTCCATAGCAGATGCCACCGCAGCTGAAGCCACTCATAAATCAGCAGCACGAATGCGCCGAACCAGCGGAACCAACCGCCAACCCACCAATGATGCTGGGAAACCTTCAGACAAGTACACATCGACCACACATCATGAAGATGTCGAGTCATCCTCAGACAGCGAGGAGGAAGTAGTCCACAGACTCCGGTCAGAATGTGAGCAATGGGACCAGTGGGGTCATAAATCCAACTACCAATGCGCTGGATGCGGGGGAAACCATCCTCAATCCGAATGCATATTTTTAGACGCCATGTGTTGTTTTTGCAAGAAACGAGGGCATATTGCGAAGGTATGCAGAAACAAGAGAAATTCCAGCTCCAGACAGAGAGGGAGCAGCCCAAAGAGGAATGATGGCAACTCCACCACACAAAGGGACTGCCCTAACAACCAGTGGAACCAGTACAGCAGACCCCGAAGGTTTAATGGCACACCCAGACGAGAGGAAGCTCATCAAACCATCACCATTGGCCACGCTTCATCACTTGACACTAAAAAAAACCGTGTAAGGGTCACCATTGAAAATAAACCGTGCATCATGGAAGTCGACTCTGGGTCATCACTATCCATGGCATCCTGGAAAACACTCAAGCAGCTGATTCCCAACATCCGACGCCAAGACCTCAGCAGTCAGAGACTCATACTAAAAGATTATCAAGGCAAGCGGATTTCAGTCGCAGGTACCCGCCATTTCCAGGTCTCTTTCAAGGGACATAATGCAGTTCTACCACTCACCATCGTAGACAGAGACCGGCCAAGTCTATTGAGCCTTCAGTGGTTCGCACCATTAGGAATCGGAATGGCTGGCATCCATCATACTGAAGATGATGGCTGGGAAGCAGCCCTCATCCACGACTTCCGAGAAGTGTTCAACGAAAGCCTAGGCAAGTACAAGGGGTCCCCTATTTCATTTAATCTTTGCCCCGACATTGCACCCATTCGCCTAAAACCACGCCGAGTTCCCTTTGCTCTCAAATCCAAAATTGATGAGCAACTGGACAAATTAATTGCACAAGGCGTGTTAGAACCCATTGACCATGCCCGATGGGAGACACCAATTGTCACCCCCATAAAGCCTGATGGGTCCTTAAGAATCTGTGGTGACTACAAGGCCACCCTCAATCACGCGCTACAGCAGAGCACCTATCCAGTACCAGTTGTTCAAGATCTCCTGCATTCACTTGGGGGTGGCAAAATATTTGCAAAATTAGATCTGGCGTAAGCGTATCAACAGCTGCCAGTTGATCCCAAGACTACAGAAGCCCAAACTATAGTCACACATCGTGGTGCATTCAAATGCAACAGACTCCAGTTTGGTGTAAGCGTAGCCCCAGGCATCTTTCAAAGCCTGATGGAGAGACTATTACAAGGTATAAAAGGGGTCATGCCCTATTTTGATGACGTATTAATAGCAGCCCCCACAAAAAATCAATTAGAAAAATGCCTCAGAACAGTCCTACAAAGGTTCAAAGATGCTGGCCTCAAGGTTAAGAAGGAAAAGTGCCAGCTTTGCACAGAAAGGGTGGAGTTTCTTGGCTACCTCCTTGACAAGCAAGGAATCCACCCCACAGAAAAAAAATTGGCAGCTATCAAAAACGCCCCAAGACCCAAAAACAAAACCGACCTCCAAGCCTTCCTGGGACTTATTAACTTTTATAATATCTTCCTACCCCAGAAGGCGACTGTTGCTGAGCCCCTTCATAGACTACTCGATAAAAGGGCATCCTGGATTTGGGGAGGAACACACCTTCCAGCAAGTAAAAGATCTCCTTACCTCTGATGCAGTACTAATTCAATATAATGAGACACTCCCCTTGACTGTTACTTGTGATGCCTCACCATTTCGGGTGGGGGCCATCCTGAGCCACGTCCTACCAAATGGCTCAGAGGCACCAATTGCATTTTTTTCAAGAACTATCAAAAACAGAAAGAAACTATAGCCACTTAGATAAGGAAGCCCTCGCTATTGTCTCTGCAATTAAAAGATTTCATGAATATGTTTATGGGAGAACATGTTCTCTTATCACGGATCATAAGCCACTACTTGGCATTCTGGCGGGCGACAAACCTACCCCACACATTCTCTCCCCCAGAATGACACGATGGTCGGAATTTCTAGCTGCCTACGACTATCAATTAAAGTATCGCCTGGGGAAATCTATTCCTCACGCAGATGCCTTGAGCTGCTCACCACTAACCGAGCCACAGGAAGACCCAGCTCCCACGCTCCCAGTACTTCAAATTGAGACAATTACCTCACCTCCACTAACGGCCCAGGACATTGCCTTTGAAACCAAAAGAGACTCTTGTTTGGCACGAGTTCTTGGCTGGGTGGAGAGGGGATGGCCAGACTACAACCCTAAGGAAACATTTAAGCCATTTAAAAATAGACAAACAGAGCTTTTCTCACAAAGAGGGTGCATTTTATGGGGAGACCGAGTTGTTATACCAACTAAGCTACAAAAAAAACTCCTGCAAATACTACACGATGGACACCTGGGCATCGTGTGTATGAAAGCGCTGGCAAGAAGTTATGCCTGGTGGCCAGGTATGGACAAACAAATCGAAACCTGGGTTGCCTCTTGTAACAGATGCCAGGAAAACTACTCAGCCCCACCAAAAGCTCCACCAGCAGAATGGGAAACACCCAGGGGTCCCTGGTCTCGCATTCATATTGACTTTGCGGGACCTACTAGAGGCCACACTTTCCTAATAACTGTAGATGCGTATTCTAACTGGCTTGAGGTCAATAAAATGAAAGCAACCACTACTGAGGCAGTCATCAAAAAACTGAACAGACTCTTTGCCACACATGGCCTACTTGACGTCCTGGTCTCTGACAATGGGCCCCAATTTACTGCCTTAGTCTTTGAACAATATTTAGCAGAACGGGGCATCCGACACGCACTGACATCGCCGGTTCATCCAGCGGCGAATGGTAGGGCTTAACGAATGGTTCAGTTCACAAAGAAAACCCTGCAGAAAATGGAACAAGGTAACATCCACGACAAAGTCACTAGAATGCTGCTCCTTCAACACATCACACCAAACAGCAGGACCAACAAGAGCCCAGCTGAACTCCTGATGGTCAGGAAACTCAGATTGCCTCTAGACCATTTGCACCCTGCCTA
>NW_020771947.1:0-11524 GCF_900518735.1 Pseudonaja textilis | reverse complement strand
CTCCCTCCCTCCCTTTTCTCTCATTCCTTCCCCTTCCCTTTTCTTCTGCCTTCCCCCTTTCTTCCTTCTTTCCCTCCTTCTTTTATTTTTTATTTTATTTATTTATTTATTTGATTTGTCAATTGCTTATTTGTTTGTTTATAAAGATATTAGGTATAAGTATAAACATGAGTAAGAATACAGTAAATTGGTATGAATAAATGGGGACAATAGGACAGGGATGTTGCACTTATGCACGCCCCTTACAGACCTCTTAGGAATGGGGTGAGGTCAACATTGGATAGTTTGAGGTTAAAGGAGTGGCGGGTTAGAGGATGGAACAACAGAGTCAGGTAGGGCATTCCAGGCACTGACCACTCGGTCGCTGAAGTCGTACTTTCTGCAATCAAGTTTGGAGCGGTTTACATTGAGTTTGTATCTGTTGTGTGCCCTTGTATTGTTGCGGTTGAAGCTGAAGTAGTCATTGACTGGTAGGACATTGTTTTTATTTATTTTATTTGGTTTGTCAATAGCTTACAAAGATAATAGGTATGAGTAAAAACATAGTTATGAATACAGGGATACATATAAGAAAAATAAAAGAAACAATAGGACAGGGACGGTAGGCACGTTGGTGTGCTTATGCGTAGCGGATAATTTTGTGTGCTACACTTAAGTCCAACCGTAGGCAGTGTACTTCTAGTTTGTCCAAGCCCCGAATTTCAAGCCTGGTGGTGTAGGGTATTCTGTTGCGAGCAGAGGAGTGTAGTCCTCTTCTCGTGAAATACTTCTGGACTCGCTCAATTGTATTAATGTCTGATATACAGTGCAGATTCCAGACAGAAGAGCTGTATTCAAGTATTGGTCTAGCAAAGGTTTTGAATGCTTATATGTATCACTTATTCTCTAGCCAGTCTTCTCTGTGCTGTTTCATCTTAGGAGAAAAACTCATGAGTTCTATTGTTTTTCTTTGCATGAGCTAAATACTCCTTTTCTTCTTCCTTGCCTAGCTGTTGGCTATCTTTGGAAGGAGGCCTGCTCTACGCCTTTGTGGGACCAGCGGCCGCTGTGGTTTTGGTATATGACATCTGCCCCCTTTTCAATATTTCCCCTCTCTTATGTATGTCTCGCACATTCCTGAAGAAGTTACAAAGCCCATGTTCTAGGATCTTTGTTTTCCTCTCAAGATGAACTATGGAGTACTACATGAACTATGGAGATGAACTACACTCACAGAGTGTAGAAGTCCTTAAATTAAGGTCATTTTTTTTAAAAAAAAAAATCTGGATTAATCCAGAACGGGAAGTGCCATGGGTAAATTTGAAAACTTTGTTGCGTTGCGTTTTTCTTTTAAGTTGGGTGGGTTAAGAACAGAAAGAGAGCAGAGAAGAGCCACGAAGATGATTAAGGGACTGGAGGCTAAACCATACAGGAACTGGGAAAGTCTACTCTAACAAAGAGAAGGACTAGTGACATGATAGCAGACTTCCAATATTTGAAGAGTTTTCATAGAGAAGAAGGAGGATCAACCTACAGTCCAAACCAAGGACAATATTGTCAAGGAGAGATCTAGCCTAGAACTAAGGAGAGATTTTCTGACAGGGAGGATAATTGATCAGTAGAATGGATCCCCTTCAGAAGTTGTGGGAGCTGGATGTTTTTAAGAAAAGGCTGGATAGCTATTTGTATAGGGTTTCCTGCTTGTGCAGGAGGTTAGGCTAGAAGACCTCTATGGTCCCTTCCAACTCTGTTATTCTGTTATCGGAATTCACCCGGCAGAAGCGAAACCTTTTTAAATCTCAGCAACCCTCTGATGAGAAAGAATAAACTTTTTATGGACGGGATTTTTTTTTTTTTTTAGAATTTAGAATGATGGATACATGTTTCAGGAGTAATCAAGATATTTGTCATTAAGTCTGTCCCTTTTCAACCACAAAACCAAATTGTACCATATCTCTAGCTTAATGCCAAGTACTAACCATTGGGGCATTTTTTTTAAAAAAAATTAAGATGGTTGAAAGGAGCTACAAACATCACCAACTGTGATTTTCAGCAATCCATCATATTATATATATAATATATTTCATACACACACACACACACACACACACACACGTGTGAAATACCACTCACGCATCATCACAAAATCTCCAGAACTGTAAAGCCTACAAATTTGAAATTTGGCACGAATGTTCCTCTTGGCTTCTAGGGGCTCACTAAGAAAGGATTTTTCAAAATGACCATCAGAGCATCTCGAGTATTTCCTATATTATTATTATTAACACGCTCTGATGCTAAGGAGTTCTATTCCCCCTCCCCACCTGAAAAAGAAATCTGTCCCAAATGCAAAACACAAGCTGAGGAAAGCAGTTTCATTTTCAGTTTTATTTTCAGAGCAGCAACCAGCTTAAGTACAGAATAGTTGAGCTAGGCCAAGCCCTGGCTCCTTGCTGTCTCCTTCTTGCTCGCCCAGCAAATACTGTTTCAGTTTCCAAACAGCCCTCAACTCTCTCACACACTCCTACAGGATGCTAGCTAGATGAATACCAATGGATGCTGGTAGGCAGAGACAGATTTTTTTTCCTCCTTATTTTCCTCCCCAAAAAACTAAGCCCAATCACATAGTTTTGTAGCAAATCATGGGTACAGAGCTAATTTTACACAAAATTTAATAAAACTAGGACAAAGTTTAATTGATCCCTTTAAAGCAATTGCAGAAGAGAGCGGCCCTGAACGCTATTGCTTATGTTAATTAAATAGAGCCTCCAGGGTCAGTGGCAATATACCTTGAACTAACTGCTAAAGGGAGAGAAATATCTGTTGAGAAAATTAAACAGGGGGCTATAAATGAGAGGCCTATATTATTGGGAAATGATTTCCCTGGAATGCAAGAGAAGAAATGAGCTGTAATTTTATTTTCCTTGCTAGACTTTGGTCATGGGGCTAACAGCTCTTCTATGTGAAGCTACAATCAGGCCAAATTGAAAGGGTTCCAGCTATTGTACAACTAGTAAAAATAAATGGATGTAAATAACATAAAGGCTATCAGGGAATTCCTGAGGACTTCTTCTGAGCAGTATGCTTGGAGTAGCTCTTTCTTAGGACAGGGATGTCCAAATTGTGGCAATTTTAAGTCTTCTGGGACTTACCAAATTTGTGGAGGATACTAAGCTGGCAGGAATAGCCAACACCCAAGAAGATAGGCTCAAGATCCAGATGGATCTTGACAGACTGGAATTTTGGGCCCTGTCTAACAAAATGAAATTCAGCGTAGAGAAAAGTAAAGTCTTAAATTTAGGCAAGAAAACCTGAAGTACACATATAGACTTGGTGAAACCAGGCTCAATAGCAGGAACTGTGAGAGGGATCTTGGAGTCTTAGTGGACAACCAGCTAAACAGGAGCCAGCAGTATGCAGCAGCAGCCAGAAAAGCTAATGCAATCCTAAGCTGTATTAACAGAGGGATACAATCGAGATCAAGGGAAGTACTAATACCACTCTATAAAGCCTTAGTAAGACCACACCTAGAGGACTGCATCCAGTTTTGGTCACCACACTATAAAAAAGATGCTGAGACTCTTGAAAAAGTACAGAGAAGAGCAACCAGGATGATGAGGGGACTGGGGGCTAAAAGATATGAAGAACAGTTACTGTAACTCAGCTTGGCTAGTCTAGTGAAGAGAAGGACCAGGGGAGACATGATAGCAGTCTTCCAATATTTGAGGGGCTGCCACAGAGAAGAACAGGTCAATAATTTCCTAAAGCGCCTATAGGCCAGAAAAGGAATAATGGATGGAAACTGAACAAGGAGAGATTTAACCTGAAAATAAAGGAGAAACTTTCTGACAATGAGAACAATCAACCAATGGAACAGAAGTTGCCCTCGGAAGTTGTAGGAGCTTCATCACTGGATACTTTCAAGTAGAAATTGCACTACCATTTGTCAGAAATGGTGTAGGGTCTACTGCTTAGGCTGTGGGTTGGACTAGATGACTTACTAGATCCCCTCCAACTCTGAGTATCTGTATCTAATTCACCTGCCAGCCAATATGCAGATTATAACCAAGTATAGCAAGGAGACCTCTGTACCTAGTTCATATTACCAAATATACCTTTTTTCTAGGTTTTAGCATAAGCCCTGATCCCTAAAATACTCAAATCGAGTTGTGACTGTACCCTAAACTAACCAAGATCAAAATTAAACCATCTTTGCATCTTGGGTGAAGGCATCTACTAGGACATCAGCTGGCCAGGTTCAGCTTCTGAGCCCTTCAATGAAGAGGACACCTCCATTTTGATAGGAGATGGTTGTCAGGCTTTCAAGTAATAGATCCACTGCAAGCAAAAACTCCCAAGGCAGGTAGATTCCTCAAAGAATAACTTTATTGGAAATATATTGGCACCTATCTGGTGAAAACCAAACTCTGAAGGACCCCTTAGTTTTCACCTAATTCAAAGTAAAAGTTTTTTCCTCAACCCCAAACAGTCACATGGCCCATGCTAACATCACTCTTCCTTCCTCCGGCCAGGTGTGAGAACATCCTTGCTTCCCAAGAGAAAGTATTTTATTTTGACGACACAACCCCAACTATCTCTAACCCCCACCACCACCCAATCACTATCCCTCAGTTCCAAGGTGGCTTCAGCCAGACCAGCTTCAGGGTTGACAATGGTTTGGCTTGTTTATTTGCTAGTATGAACTAGGTACAGAGGTCTCCTAAGCAAGTTACAGATATATTCTCCTTGCTATACTTGTTGATAATCTACATATTGGCTGGCTAGGGGATTCTGGGAGTTGAAGTTCACAAGTCTTACAGTTGCCAGGCGTGAACATCCCTGTCCTAGGACATGAGGGAAGTTAGGTAAAGGTAAAGGTTCCCCTCCCACATACGTGCTGGTCGTTTCTGGCTCTAGGGGGCTGTGCTCATCTCCGTTACAAAGCCAAAGAGCCAGCACTGTCTGAAGACATCTCGGTGGTCATGCGGCTGGCATGACTAAACCCTAAAGGCGCACGGAATGCTGTTACCTTCTCACCAAAGGAGGTCAGGGATGGGATTCAAATTTTTTAACAACCAATTCTGTGGGCATGGCTTAGTTGGTGGATGTGGCTTGGTGGTCATGTTATTAGCTGGGCATGGCCAACTCAATATCACTCACATCGAGGCATGCATCTCCTCGCCTGGCCTCTCATAACTGTGGGGATGCCGCAACAGTCGTAAGTGTGGAAAATGGTCATAAGTCACTTTTTTCAGTGCCATTGTAACTTTGAATGGTCACTCCACACAAGCAAAGTACCAGCAAAGGAGGGGAAAAAAAACTCCAGAGAAGTTCCTGAGACAGGAAGTCTAGTCCTGCCAAGAACGTAATAAGGGTTAACAGAGAGGCAGTTTCTGTCAGCAACACCAGACTGTTTCCTTCCTGCCTTCCTTACAGGATTAGGCCAGTAATTTCTTCTAACAACCAATTCTCCAAACTGCTTAGAATGTTAACAGCCGGTTCTAGTGAATAGGTGCGAACTGGTAGAATCCCACCCCTGAAGGTAGTCCCTATTTTTCTGCTTGCATTTTTGCATGCTTTCGAACTGCTAGGTTGGCAGAAGCTGAGACAAGTAACGGGAGCTCACTCCATTATGCGGCGCTAGGGATTCAAACCACCAAACTGCTGACCTTTCTGATCGATAATTTAGTATCTTAGCCCCTGAGCCACCTTGAATGAAGTTAGCCAGATACAAAAAGTCTTCCTTTACTCAAAGAAATACACAACTCCTACAAACAAACAAACAAACACACACACACACACACACACACACACACAAATACAAACACTCATTGTTCATCTGCCAATTAAAAAAAAAAACCAAGTATTGGTTGGGCTCTGATGTTTGTTGTCATCAAACTTCCATCATAGGAAACAATGCTGAGATTCAAAAATGGTTCAGATCCGCTGACTTAGCTACAAACCCAGCTGGGACTCTCAGGTGTCTTCCTCTCCAGCAGTGCTAGGCTAAGCATCTGGGGAAGATCTGGAGGACTTTATGCATCAAACCTGTCCAGGTTTCCAAGTCAACCTTTCTGTTGTTTCTCTTCCAACAGGTAAACATGGTTATTGGCATTCTGGTGTTTAACAAACTTGTGTCCAAAGATGGAATAACAGATAAGAAACTGAAGGAACGGGCAGGGTAGGCGTCCTATCAATCCTTCCTTCTAAGAAAACAAGCAAAAAAAAAAAAGTATATTTTTAATGTACATATCTTGCAAAGTCACTTTCGATAACCAGGCAGGAATGTTATGGCAAGAGAGAAATGGTGGTTTGGGGAAATAAAAGCTTAAACCAGCTCTTCTTTTGACCTGTGGCATGGAAGGAGTATGGAGTGACACCACTCAGCTAAGGGGGCATAAATGCAACAGAAATCTCTTATACAAAAGGTCTCCAACCTTGGCAACTTTAAGACTTGTGGACTTCAAGTTTGGGGACTCCTGTCTTATACTGTATGGAGACTTTCATCGTTGTCTGAAAGGTACTTTTTTTCCCAAGAGGCAACTAGACTTTTTGGTTTTTCTTTGAAGACATTTCACTTTTCATCCAAGAAGTGTCTTCAACTCTGACCGGATGGTGGGGAAATGGGAGGATTTGTTTGTTCACCCCAAGGATAAAACACCCAGACACAAACAGAGCAATGTAGTCCATGCAGTACAATGTAATGAGCCATGTGCCGATTTATACCTAGGGGAAACCAAACAACCACTTCACAAACACATGGCACAACGTAGGAAAACAAACCTATCCGGAAAAGATTGATCACTCCATCTGCATTTCAAAGACAAAGGCAGCTCTTTTGAAGACAGCAAAGTCCACATTTTGGACAGAGAGGATGGATGGTTTGAAAGAGGGCTCAAAGAGGCCATCTATGTCAATATTTAACAGACCTCTCTCAACAAAGGAGGAGGGATATGACGTCATATATCTCGTTTCTACAACACAATCCTTTCAGAAGTTCCAAGAAGGCTCCACACACCCATTTGCACTACTCAGGTGATCCTGAGGGCACAGGATAAACCTCCATGTGGCCTCAATGACTCTCTAAAAGAATTAAAATGACCAGCTGTCTGCAAGGAGTATCAATCCTTCCATTCTTGACCACCCAGTCAGAGCTGAAGAAGCTTCTTGGATGAGAAGCGAAATGGCTTCAAAGAAAAACCAAAAAGTCCAGTAGCTTCTTGAAAAAAGCACCGTTGGGCTCTTAAACTATACTGAGCATCAAGAATATATAAATCAGGGGAAAAGATGTGTCTCTGGGTGAAGATATTATGAGTCACCCACATTTAAAGTGAAGGATAATGGTATCTTTCCATTTCACTATTTAGAGAAACTAGATTAAAAAGGTCTACTTTCACCCTTGTTTCTGAGGGATCTTTGGCTTGTGCTCAAAGAGAGATCTACAATCAATCCAACTTTGAGATCTTCTAACCTAATTGTGACCCTCCTTCTGAAAGGTGGACAACTAACTATCAAAGTTGGCCAGAATACCATTTCTGGTTTTGCAGAGGATGACATTTAGGGCAGAAGAATGGGTTCTTCTGCCCTAAGGTCCTTGGTGCCCACTGAGCTTGGTGGTTTTCTTGCAGACATTTCATTATCAAACCAAAGCATTAATGATGTTCCCTTGTTTGGTCATCAAATGTCTGCAACAGAAACCATCATGCTCAGAGATCTCCAAGGATCCCACAATTCAAATCTGAGCTACAAATATTCTCCTCTATTGATCTTGTGTTTGGATGGAACTGTAGTTGGAGAAGTTCTGCTTGCTCTACTCAATTCCAGATCATTGAAAGGCCGGCAGTAGACCAGTTTTTCTCAATTCTGGCTATTCTGCATGGACTTCAACTCCCAGAATTCCACTACCAGCATGGCTAGTTGTGGAATTCTGGGAGTTGAAATCCACGCATCTTAGAATGGCCAAGGTTGAGTAACACTGAATGAGATATAGGACATATCATTCAACAGATATGGAGAGAGGATGTACAGAGTTAGGGTTCCCTGTAGGTTGCAAACATTGTGTTGCTGCAAAGATGTTTGAGATATCAGAGAGAGAGAGAGAGAGAGAGAGAGAGAGAGAGAAACACACACCATTTCACATCCTTAGACTTTTAAGCACAAAAATGCATCTTAAGGATTTCCCAAGGTGAACCAAAGCACCTGACGTTACTTTCCTGGAACCAACTCAAAATCTGGAAAGTTTCTTCTCAACATTATTCCTGAATCATTGGTGTTATTTAGGTCAGGTCGATTCCATGTTCCATTTAATGCTTCTGCAACGATGCACTCATGCCACAATCTTAATATAAATTTGCAAATCCTTTCATATCAAACGGGGAGACAAGAGGAACAGGAACTAAAGCAGATTTTCTTGCGCAGATTCAACTCGGGTTATCTCAGGTACATGCCAGAGCCAACCCATTGTTTTCAAAGGCGCGTAGTTTCTAGAATTGCTTTATGGGCAATGCTGTCCTATTCAAACATCTGCAAAACCTTTAAATTAAATCCTGTTTTAGCTGGTTATCGATTGTGCTGAATAAGTGTTGAAAATACAGGTGCTTAGGAAAGGGAAAAGCGCTGATTATTTTTTTTTAAATGATGGCTTCCCTTTACGTTAATTTCTTTGTTCGCTCGTGAACCTGCTTTAAAGTTGTGCTTTTCAATGTGCAAATGAAGTTGTGGGTGCATTACCTGTGAAAAACATGCCTGTCGGGGGTTAAGAGCCATGTCATCCCTGGTCATTGAACTGGTGAACTTCAGCCTGGAGGGTTGTTTTTTTTTTTTTTCCAAACTACGTTGGAAAGTAAGAAGGGAGTAAATTTTGGAAGCAGCTTACAAGAGGTGTAATTATGCATTGCACCAAGTGAAAGAAGGATGTCCGACCACAATCAAGCCCAACATTTCTGTTGCCAAGGAAAGCTTCTTTGTTAAGTGAGTTTGCCCCATTTTACAACTTTTCTTGTCACGGTCATTAAGTGAATCACTGCAAGTTGTTAAATGAGTCAAACCACCGTTAAGCAAATCCAGCTTCCCCCTTTTACTTTGCGGGCCAGAAGGTCTCACGAAGGGATCACGAGATTCCCCCAGGACACGGCGACTGTCATAAATAAGAGTCAGTTACCAAGTGTCTGAAGTTTGATCACATGACACTACCATGGTCGTAAGTGTGAAAAACAGTCATAAGTGTTCTGACCAAGGCTTCCAAGACCGTAATTACGCACACACTTATTTTAAAAACAAGTCTTGTGTTATTGCAATGCTGGGAATTATTTTCATTCCTTAGCCGGTAATGAATCTCAAACAGTCCCTCGAGATAAGCACCCACCTTTCTTTTCTGTGAAGCGCTGCCAATAACAGTAGTGTCCAATGAACTAGAAAAAACAACAACCGAAGTACAAAGAGCTTCAAGAATGAATCCGAACCGAACGAACGACTTTGCTTCCTGCGAAGGTTTCATCATTGAGAGAATATACCATAAATAATTAAAAAAACCGACTGTAATAATCTGATAATCCATAGGACGCTTTATTACATAAGATACCGCAGTACCGGACCCCTAACCTCAAAAACCATTTTGGGAGAAAGGAGACCCTCCCTTTTAGTAAATACAGCTTATATAGGTTTATCAAAATTACAGGGTTACAGAACACTTCCTGTTTTCCATACATAGAAGTTATAGAGGTTGTCATAAGAATGACATGGGTGTTTTTCCATAACTCCACCCATGCGTCCCTGGAAGGTTCCCAACTTTCTTCACTTCACCATTTATCTTCAGATTTTCTGTTCTCTACTTAAAAGATTACACAAGAGATCATCAATATCCCTTAATAATGTCAAGACGCTCCATTAAACTAAGCCAAGGACATATTATTTCGCAACCAGGCAGGACATTAGCAAAACAACAAATTTCATAACTGTTCTGATCTCTAAGAGGCCACACAAAGAACAAACTTCAATCTTGCTCTTTATATTCTTAAGTGAATAAGGCAAATTTCCATATATAACAATCCACCGTTTGCCTTTTGATCATCTTTGATCGCCATTACACCTGAGAATTTCCGTTAAACTCAAGCAAAGAACGCAGCTACGTCATCACAATCTGCAAAATAAGCATCACTAAACACTGGTATTTTTTTTCCCCCATATATAACAGTCATCTTTGGCTGTCTTTTATCCCTTATGGGAGAGACAATCACCTCCCAGCCTTACTCCTGAGTTGCCCCTTTTGTCTCAGCTGTTCTTGCCTTCTGGCAGCTCTGTGCATACGCGCACTGGGAACAGGCTCCCTCTGCTCCTCTGCCTCACTGCTGCCAGACTCCAAAGGCTCCGGAGGCAGCACCCCACTCCCAGATGGTCCTGGGCCCATCTCTGCATCGGACGCAGGACCCTCATCCGAGTCCTCTCCAGACTCTTGGACTGGTCCCCATTTTTCCCCACTGTCTGCCTCCGCTGCCACCTGCACCGACTGCCAGTAAACCACAACAACAAGCCACTTTTTTTCCGGTGCCATTGTAACTTTGAAGAGTGACCAAATGAAGTGTTGTAAGGGGAGGATTATCTCAGGTAGTCCTCGACTTACAACACTTCGTTTAGTGACTGTTCAAAGTTGCAACGGCTCTGAAAAAAAGTGACTTATGACCCTTTTCCCATGCTTATGACCGTTGCCACATCCCTGGAGTCACGTGCTCAAAATCCAGGCTCTTTACAACTGACTCGTATTTATGATGGTGGCCGTGTCCCCTCTCCGGGGTCACGTGATCCCCTTTGGGGGGATTTTCTGATCAGCAACATTAAGGGGGAAACCAGATTCACTTAATGACAATTTGACTCGTTTAAACGATGGCAGTGATTCGCTTAACGGCTGTTGGCAAGAAAGGTGAAAAAATGGGACAAAATTCACTTCGGGAGTGTTTTGCTTGGCGACGGAAAAAAAAATTTGGGTGGTTCAATTGAGGTCGTACATCGAGGACCAGCTGATCTCGGCCAATCAGGAAGTCCCCTGAAGATCCTCGTGGTCTCGCCACGTAGATCTGGTTTCAATAAGCCGCATGAGCCACACCAGAGCAAGACGTTGGGTGATGGAAGCCACGGGCCAGGCTGAGCTCTAGAACTTTCCTTGGTGGGCCTCCAAGGTCTCTTTTTCGATCTCTTCATGTTCCGCTATCAAAGCCAGGTTCAAATTTTTTGGGGGGGTGGGGCAACTACAGGAGGAGGTCTCAATTCGGATGGTCAGGGTTGTCTTCTCCATACTTTCCAACCAACTGGGTTCCGTCCAGGTTCTTTGACACAGCTCGAGACCTCTTTTTGGGGCAGGAGGGGAAAGGGTTGTGGCTGATGGTTTCCCGGGCCTGTTTACTGTTACTGTTGAGAGTGTTTATCCTTCCCTGTCCTGTTATCTGGTTTCTCTCTTCCTTTCCCGCTCTCTTTCGCTCTTTCTTTCAAGCTTCTGGGCTTTGGGTTGGGGGTTCTCATTTTGTTCAACTTTCTCCTTCTATTCTTTCTGTTGAAT
>NW_020771946.1:0-11526 GCF_900518735.1 Pseudonaja textilis | reverse complement strand
TGTTCCTCAATCTTCAGCAAGTAGAAGAGGTGTGAACTTCAACTGCCGAAATTCCCCAGCCAGTATGTTGAAGTTTGGAATTGAAGTCCACACCTCATAAATTTGCTGAGTTTGAGAAACAAGCACCTGCTGTTTTTGATCTGAAATATTCATTTTTAATATATATTTGCATTCTATTTTATAATATACCAATTTATCTTATTGGTTTGTCTTAGCTTATCTCAATTTCATTGCATTGAACTCAATGCTAATGCACTGATATGCTCAACTGACATCGCAAAATCTAGCACTACAATTTCTGTGATGATTTTGCATTGGAGATAATCAAAAGTTATGGGCATTTCAATTTTAAGTCACCCATTTATATTTTAGCAGCTTATGTTTACACCACATATAAAAAATATTGTGGCTGCTAAATCCAAAGGTTGTTGTCATGATAGTCATTTAATCATTTATTTCTGTGGATGAATGAAGACGCGATTTCTTACAAACTGAAAAATGAGACACACCTGGTTAAATACAAGGGGCCAAACAGCATCCATGGTAGAAATGGTGTGGAACTTGTCTGGGGGAGCCATGGGATCAATGCTTCCAATTTGGACTCTTACAAAGGACTTGTTTGGAAATGTGACCCAATTGAAAACATCAAACCCAGTTTCAAATTCTCCATTGGGGCCAAAAGAAACCTGTTCTCCAGCACTGTTGTTAAAAGAGACTTGCTGCAAAAAATGGTGGAGCTGAATGAAAAATCAAAGTAATATAAATATTAACTGGATTCCTTGAAATCATATGAAGAAATCTCAGTTCCTTCTGTTTTGCTTACAGTCAATGGAATGCCATTTTTTTCTTCAATCTACACTGTTTTTAATTGAAAAACAATTAAATAAAAAATAATTTAGAATCGTTTGAACTTGACATTTTCTTCATGCTATTGATTGACAAAGTTTCTAGATTTGAAACTGATTAAATAAAAATCCTTTACATATTATTTCATACATAAAATACATATTCAGAGTTTTGCTGCATTAATTCAGCTCCAGAAAAATAAACATAGATGGCTGCATTTATTTACAGCTCTTGTAAACATAATAAGTAGATTTTATAAACCAGTTGTAGATTTTTCCAACATCCAGCAAACTCAGACAGAAACATATTGCAAGTAAGTTCAGCACACAAGCAAATTAGTTTCTCTTTTACTTTAGTTCAGCAGGCAAGCAGAAGAGAGAACCAGTTCATTTCAATAGACAGATTCAGAACTCAGTGGCTTCAGAGCTGCACAGCTTAACATAGAGCCATGCCTAGGCTACTTCTAGTTTCAGTTTCCATCCTAGGCTATTTCTAGTTTCAGTTTCCAAACTGTCCCCTTTGGCTGATTTAGTTACCATGCCCATTCATTGGCTGACCTTGTTACCAAGCTCTATCCCAGTTCATGAATATACAACATAAATTATATATTTAAACTTTTTCAATATCTTCATTTTATTTTCAAACTTCATCCAATTTTGCATGCACGAACTTTGTTATTCAGATCATTCAGATCATATTTGACAATTAATGATAGTTTTTTTTAAAAAAAATCTTTTCTTCATATAACAAAGCCAATAATTATATGTAAAAGGATGGACCATGAGGGGCGGTATTTCATAAAAAATATGAAATACAAATAAATAAATATTCTTTCATTTTTTAACTGTCCAAAAAAGAAGGAAATGAGAAAAAAATCCAGATTACAAACTGTGGAAAGGGAACTTCATGAGGACAGTGGTGACACACAAGCAGGAAAAGCCCAAAGGGAACATCAGGCCAGCCATAAAACAAACTTGCATAGGAAAAGAGATTTAATAAAAGGTATTGAAAGAAGCCCCCTAGACAAAAGCCAAATAATTAAGAAAGCTAGGGAAACAAGAAAAAGAAATCCCTTACAAACAAAAGGTCATGCCAAATCAGCAAAACAAATAGACAAAAGAAACAAAATAAATTCCATAGCAGACAGGAGATTGCCACCAAACAAATATAAGAAAACATTAGGAAGACAACCCCTGACAGGATTTAAAACATTAAGAAAAACAAACACAAGCACACACACACAAAAGGAGAAAAGGTATAAAAATCAGGGGTTTATTATACTAACTCTTGCCTTCCTGAAAAATAAAAGGAACCCACTTCCAAGCAGTTGTCTGTGTCCTTTACCGGAGCCCTCCTAGCAGGAAAACCGAATCCTCAGAAGAAAGGCATTTTCCAGCCTTTCAACAAAACTAAGCAATGTGGTATATGCAGTACAATGCCGTGAAATATGTGGAGATTTCTTCATTGGGGAAACAAAAGAACTTTTTCATAAAACAGGGCACAACATGAGAAAATAAATCCATGAGGATATCAACAGTTTGCATTTAAAAAACAAATTTTGAAGACAAAGAAGTCCACATTTTGGACAGAGAAGACTGCTGGTTTGAAAGAGGAATCAAAGAGGCCCTATGTCAAAATTGATCAGCTCTCTCTCAACAGAGGGGGAGGGATACCACATCATCTATCTCCAGTCTACTACACAGTCATTTAAATCCAGTAGCTTTATACCTGATCACCCTTTATTTTGCATTAGCAAATGTTACCTGCCACGTTGATTGAATGAAATGCTTCTGCCTCCTCGGATCAAATTTTTGACCATCTTTGAGTTGGGAGGCATGCAAGGCCCTCAGAGCATGTGCCACAGCATAGACTGCATTGTAGATGCTGTAACTAAGTGCACCCATGGTGGTCTCAAAGACAGAATTAGGAAGAGTGTCCAGCTTCTCTTCTCCAGTGCAGATCCTTTCAGCATTCTCATCTGAAATAGCACTAGAAAATGAGCATTCAAATGCATCTTTCCAGAAATCCCTAATAAACCCATTGTCTTTTTCAAAAATTGGGTTTTTCATCTGCATAAATTTTTGGAACCCTATTAGCTCTTTTGAATGAAGTGCAAAGGAAATTGCACCATGGAGAAAATCAATGGGCAATGGTCTTTGTATTAGAATAGAGGTGAATTCCATTTGAGCTGACATGATCCAAACTTTGGCTTTTCTCTCCTTTGGAATATCATCAGAATCTAAAAGAGAAAGCATCATCCTCAATGGCACTGTGTTTTCAGCATTCAAGATCACAGCAATGACTGTACTCCCCATGATTATTCTATATAATTTATCTGCTTCCTCAATCATTTCAGCAGCTTCATTACCGTACATCATTTGGGGAAGACATTCTGTAAAGTCAAAGCAGATTCCTCTCTCTGAAAACATGGAAAGACTCTTTTGAATGAACCTCTCCCTATATTCCTCAAATTGAGAAATCATTCCAACCCAGATCCATCCAAAATGCAACAGTAAGTACAGGATTCCTTTAAATTGGTGGATCTCATCAGGGAACATCCATTTTACAAAAAGTGCTGAATTGTCATTATATGTCAAGGGTGGTGATCCAAATGTGATCTAAGTGGGGAAAAGACAGAAGAACCAGGGCTTTTTAGAAAAAAAATATAAAGGACTAATACATATATCTTTATGTATTAACTGGGCCTGAGTGGGTGTTCCAGGCAAGTTCCTAAAAATGAAATTTTTACCAAATAATGTCTGCAAATATAGTACTGCTCATCAAGCAAAAAGTAGAATCCTTGCTTTGTAATCTTCATACCTATGAACTTCCTCATTAAATAACACATATTTTTTGCTTCCAGAATGCTTTTCATAAGAGTGATTATCAGGAATAAACATTTGAAAATAATACACTTGTGGACTTTCCATCTTGCTCCATATTTTACTCACCTGGGAAAATTTATAGTTGCACAGAGTGGTTGCCATATTGAGACAGGTTTTAGTTTGGGGTCCTCCAATGATAGCCACCATATTTGTCTGGTCATCACATTTGTAATTTGGGATAAATTTATCTTTTGTAGATAAAAATTCCATTGCTAAAAGGTAAGTTGTATAATCCTCAAGATAGTTCGTAGCGATGTGGAAACCGAGGCTAACATTGGACAAAATCCCAGAATTTTCATTGATGTCCTTTACAGCAAATGCCAGAGCCAAAGTGTGTTGGTAATTTTGGGTGAGGAAGCTTCAGGGGAAAATTATAAACTGAATGAATATACTTCTGCTTTAGATTCAGACAGTAAATATTTTAAACATGTCTGTGTGTATATATACATGTCTGTATATATACACACATGCATTTAAAATATCTACTGTCTGAAGATATCTACTGTCTGTCATATAGACATATATACACAATGCATACATACTTAATGTGTGCATGTATGTGTGTTTGTACATGCATTCATATAAACTTAAACACTAAAAAGAATATCTGGAAAACCATAATTTGATTATATGATAGGGAATCATAGATAAGCTGGAGCAGTAAGCTAAAATTGAACTGAGAAAGCATTTGTACCCTGCTTTCTTCTGTATTTAAGATTCTTCTTCTGTACTTAAGATTTTAAATTCATGATAAAATGTCTCTTCCAGAATGAATTTGGATGCTAAGGTAATATTTGATTTCAGTTTTGTCTATATTTTGCCCAATTTTTTCTAAGAGCAGGAAGTCAGTTCCATTTTTCCACCATAGAATTATAAAAACTAGAAATGTTTCTCAAAGACATCAGAGGGCTTAGTGTTTTAATTTTTGGGTCAGATGAAATGTGAAGAACCTTGGGATTATACTGAGATCTCCAAGTTTTGAATTTTTCAATCTTTTTAGTGTCCTAGAAAGTTGATTTGTTTCAATTTAACCTCCAGTAATTGAACAAGCTGATTTTCTCCCAGTTATGGAAATAAAAATGGCTAACCATGGACACTGGATTAGCATACTGACCACTAGCACCTGAAATGTTTCAACAGAAAAATGGAACATAGATAATACAGTATAGGTAGAAATAAGGAAAATAAGAAGAGAAGCTGGAGTAGTAGTAACGGGGATACTTACATGTACTGATCAAGTACTTCATGAGAAGGAAGGCTTTGGAAAGTGATCTCATTTGAAAGAAAGAATACTTGATAAATAATTGCAGCAATGATTAAGTCTCCAGACTGATAATACTTGTGAATGACTGGAAGAGGACTACTGAGCTTGCAATTGTAAATAGGAGAAATTAACAGGGTAGGAAAAAAAGATAAAACTACAGTCCTGATCATAACCAACTCAGTGTAATATATAGTCATTAGAGACATTAAAGAGCAACTGCTATGTTACCGTTCAACCAATGCCATGAACTGGGCACTCATTTACATTATGAAAGATAATACAATGAAGGTTATCTGGAATTAAGACTAGGATGTATCACACATCAAACACAAATCCTTCTTTTTCTCCATGCAGGCAGTTCTTTATATTTCTGAACATATGTGAATGCAATATAATGTTTTAATTTTAAGGTCATAATTTTGTCAGTGTCTACTGAAATTCCCTTGAGAGATAGAGTAGAAGGGACACTGACAATACTTAATTAGTAATCAGTACTATTATTTTTTCCATAAGTACAGTCTTTGAAGAATATCAGAAGGAAGCATTTTTACCACATCTCAGTACTCACTGCAGCACTGCTATGAACCTTTGAAACTAATACACAAAGTAGAAAATGGTGCAGTGGGAGGTTATATCCATGAAGAAGAAAGCAAAATACAATTAGAAAGAAAAAGAAACATGTCTGCTGAGGTCATAGTGTTCTCTCTTTTGTTAAATACAGGATCTACCTTATAAAGTGGTACTGTAACAATTATTTAAGCTTTAGAAGGATTTACTGATCCCATATCCCATAAACCTGTGCATTTTGTTAGGAAAGCACTTTCTGCCCTGGCCTTATCTTGGAGATCATTCTTGCTCTCAAGATGTGGCTGGCCCCAATCATGTTATCCTTCTGAAGGCCCTTAAAAGACAGAAAGTCAAATGTCCTGGGGATCATATCTTAGAGGGGATCCCTACTACATCATGTTTTATGACAGAAAAAGGTCTGTCTTGACATGGCACAATATGATATTTAATTGAAGTGCACTGTCTGTTATCCTATTTTGCCATTTAGTTTCTATCTTTGTAATTTAGTATGGATTAAACCAACAAATGGAAATTAAAATCAAATCCTAATCTACTTTTACAAGCAACTGCTATTTTATTTTTTGTTCTTTTTTCTTTATTTTTCTTCTGCCATTTATAAAAAACAATAAGTAGCAATCTAATGGAGATTTAACTTTTTAGTATGTAGCTCAAGAAAGAAACATTTATTACACCACAAAACAATTCCATCCATTTTACAGTTATTTATTAAGAATTAGACAGCTGAAGATTTTCAGTCACCATAATACTGATTAAAAATTCAACCCCATTTATATTATTAAATCATCCACATATTCAATATATTCCTTTCCTTCCCCATTTGGTAAGTTATCTTCCCTTCTGGACACTGTCTACAGTCATAGCGACAGGATAATGTCCCTTCTATTTTTACCTTACTGTAGCCAAAAGGACATTTCCCATTACAGATGGAAAGAGGAATTGGAATTCTTTCACATGAAGAGCTTACAGGTTGGAAGTGTTTATTTTATCAGGTATATATACCCTAACTTTTCACATCCTCATCAAAACTAAATGTCCCATTTCCCCATTTCTTTTGTTTTAAATTTTAAAAAGAGTATACTCAGAATATTGTATCCACTTTTGGTTGCCCCAATATAAAAAGATGTGGAGAATATAGAGAGTGTGCAGAGAAGTGCAACAAAGATGATTAGGGATTGGAGGCTAAAATATATGAAGAACAGTTGCAAGCTGTCTTCCAATATCTTAGGGCCTTCTACAAAGAAGAGGCATTCAACCTAATCTCCAAAGCACCTGAAGGCAGGATAAGAAGCAATGGATGGAAACTAATTAAGGAGAGAAGCAATTTAGAATTAAGAAGAAATTTCCTGACAGTTAGAACAACTAATGGGTGGAATGGCTTGCTCCAGAAATTCTGGATCCTCCAACACTTGACATTTTAAAGAAGAGATTGGACAACCATTTGTCTGAACTGGTGTAGGGTTTCCTGAGTAAAGGGGTTGGACTAGAATACCACCCAAGTTATTCTGTTATCTCCCCAACCAGCATGCTGACATTGGGAGTCGAAATCCACACCTCATAAAACTTGCTGGGTTGAAGAAACACTTGTTTAACTGTTCCTTTTTTCTTGTTTCTATTGAATTGTGGTCAATTCTGAGAGTCTGCCTGGAGAAGTTTTCTTGCAAAGTTTTTCAGAAGTGATTTTTTATTTCCTCATTTCTAGAGTGAGAAGATGCCCAAAATCATTCAGCTGTGGTTGTGGAAGGACTAGAACCACACCTTCTCCTTAATGATTTGCATTAAACATTTGCTGATAATTCCCTCACTCAACTCTTGCTACAAAAATGCTTATTAACTTAATGTTAGCCCTAACCCTTTTTTTGTCCATAAGTCAACAATGTGGGGAAATGTTTCTATGCAATTATTAAGTTGAACTGTGCATGATGCCACTTATAAATAAATTCCCTCTTAGGAACCTGCAATCTAATTACAAAGCAGTTTGCTGTGTCATATTGTTTTCTTCTTTTATTCATATAGGTTATATAATTTTTATAAAAATAATATCTCCTTCCCCCTTTTAATTATTTTATATTTATTTTGTTTGTTAAATTTACATGCTGCCCTACAGCACATAAGTGCTATCAACAGTGAAAGCGTGATTTTTCTGCTTAATGTGCAATCATATTCCTTTACTTGGATTACCATAACTAGATAGCTGGTTAGGCAGAAAATCTATGCTAAAAGAATGACTTTCTGCTGCCTGTTTAATTTCTTTCCGGGAGGCAAATATAAGTTTAAGTTTAAGGAGATTTTACCTAAAACCATGTTCAAGCCATTTTAAAAATAGTTTCATTCTGTTGCAACAAATGGATTCTTTCCATTAAGCTATGAGCATTTCTAGAGTGTCATTATGTGTAGTTAAAGATACCTGAGTACTTCAGATGTCCTAATTACTTGTCCATTATATGGAAGCTCATCAAGGGCTCAATACATAGAGATATTGCTTCACAAAACCGACATACTAGTTTTCAAAGAAACAAACATAAAATAATTCTATTTTGTTCAGGACCCAAATATATATCTAGCCACTTGGACTGTTAAGATGATAGGATATCTTATGCACCACAAATTGAGTTTATATTTAAAAGTAATTAATTCACTTAAGTGCCTACTGTTTCCTATCTCTAGGATAAATTTCGTTATACATCTTGCATTATTTTTTTACCATATCCCATTTTATTTTACTGTTTTATCTCTGCGGCTTTGCTCCGCATTAGGAGGGCTTCTCATTGAGTCCAATGCATCAAGAAAGAGACCAAGCCGGTTCAGTCTTGGATGAGCAGCCCCGAACACGCGCTCAGGGAAGCTCTTTTATTGAACACACATTGTTAAATGTCACAAAAGAGAGAGTTCAGTCTACTTTACATGTTAAAAGAGTGGGGGGTCTCAGTGGATACATTGTAGCGGCCAATCACAGTGCTTAAGGGATACAAAGTAACCAATCCGCACCTGCAGTCCAGCCAGTAGCCCAAGGTGGGCAGCATCCTTTTGTTCCTGATACCTGCTTTCAGCCTACATGAGGTCTTGCAGGGATCGAAACTCCTTTGCCTATGTGACGCTTGGCATATATCAAAACTCCTTTGCCTATGTGAGGCTTGGCATATGCCCAGGCTGTTAGATGTGGATTCGCTGCTGCATCTCCTCTGTTTTAGTTTTACGCAGAGGGATTTATTCTGGTTCTTCGCTATAGCCCATACAGAAGCCCTTGAGCATGTTCTCATTGGGGTCCTCTGAGAGTATAGCTTTGTACAGAGATTCTTTTTCCCAGAGGGCATTGACCTGTGCAATGGCACATTTTTCTGCTAGCAGTGACAGACTATTGGAGATGGTGTGAACAAAGATTGGTAATATACGTGGAAGAATGACACACACAGCAGCAATAATACCTATGAGCGCTACTATAGCTTGTAATCCTGGCAGTTTTGGGAGCCAGGAGCCAAAGATATTTTTGAGGTCCATACCTCACCATACTTGATCCGGATTGTAGGTTAATTGTCGCATCTCAGTAGTTAACTGCGCTACGACTTTGCCAACCTTGTCAATTTGAAGACAGCAATTTGTGAGATTAAACCTTCCACATACCCCCCCTTCCTTGGCTAATAAATCACTGAGATTGGAAGGAGGAAGAAGGAAGGTCTTATCCATCCCAATACACATGACCATTGCCAATCTGCTGGGAGGGATGGGTAGGCTAGGTTGCCGCAGATCCAATACATGTCATTGGGTGCAGTCCAGTTCTGGGAGGATGAAGTGTCCCTGAGATAAGGGAGGAGGGTTGTGTTGAATTTTGTGGGTGTGGTGGTAGCATTATAAGGTGCTGTCCAATTCCGGTAGGAGATGTCCCACGTACCTAAACAAAGGAGATGTCCTACCGAAATGGACCCGTTTTGGGAGAAGCAGTTTCTACCGATTAGATTGGTAGTAATTGTCCAGATAAGGGGGTCGGGGGCAGTTCTGGCTGTTATGTTTCCTATAGAAGACATGTTGTTGAACAGTGATGGCGAGGCTTTTAAGGCTTGCCATGGCCACTGTTCTCCTGTGGCGGTTCCCCCGCAGACAAAGCAATTGGTTATTGCAAGTTGTTTTGCAATTTTTTCTGCCATGTCCATGAATAGGTTTTTTGCTATTATGCTGGTATCAGGGGCTTTATTTAACTTTCTTAAATTATTATACACCGACCAGCCTAATGATGTTTCCTTACCCTCATATATCACCTCTGTTTTTATAGTAATGTAGGTGTTTGGGTCTGCTCCTATGCCATCGATCCCTATACCATAAGTATCCATGGCGGGGTGTTGTCTGGAGATAGTGATCTCTACCTTGTTGTCCTTGGTAGACCCTGATACTCGTTTAAAATGTGACAGATGATTGCAGCCTGAGTACCCTCCCCCAGTGTAATCACAGACACAAGACCAACCCGAACATTCAATGGAGCCCCCGCAAGGGATCCAATGATTAGGGTTTCCTACGGCCCAATTGATGGGCGTGGGACACAAATACTTATGATCATGAGCATATTTGGTTTTCCAATCATCTGACCCACAAGGATATCCCTCTGGTTTGGAACAAGCAATGCAAACATCAAAAGTTAAGACAATTGGGTCAGTACCATCCTTAAGCACAGTGGTGTGACTTAGGTAGTAAAGTTTTCCCTCCCCTTCAGGATCGGCTCTGCCAGAGGCTTTTGGAAGTCCGGCCCACAAAGTAACATTGAGGCGAACAGCCATCTTGGGGTCATAGCAAATAGTTTTTGAGTTCATTTTGCATAACTGATACATAGTCCCGTTATTCTGGCAAGTTTTCCCAGTAGAAAGGCATCTCTAAGGTTGCTGGGTATGGTAAAGGAGAGTCAGTCGAGTGAAGCCTGTTTGTGTGGTTTTGGTCAAGCAGGGGGTGCAGTCATCTGGTTTGGTGGGTTTTTGTGATCTTTTAATCCTATGCAGCAAAGGGGGGTTCTGAATATGAGTGTCAGGCTGATTCATGAATTGTCTGTGATGATGATGAGGTGAGCGAGGTCTGAGGATTGTTCAGGAGCTGTAGGTGTTGCACATGGAATCATGGAGGCATCGACCTGAACAATAGTAGGTGGTTGCAGTAGGATGGGATATGAGGAGTGTAGCTCAAGAGAGTGTTGACCCGGAAAGAGGTGTTGCTGGAGATGTAGGACCATGGCTGAGGAAGCGTTGACCATCTGAGATAAGGGGGGAAAATGTCCCAGGATGCAGTGCAGGTCAGCAGGAGGGGGGTGTCTGGCGTGAAGTATATTACTCTGGATGGAATGGAAACTTTGGAGGCGTGTGCAGCAAGGAGGAAGAGGAGGAGGAAGAGGGTCAGCGAAGCAGCAGGGCAGATCATGTTGATATGTCTGCAGCTGGTGGTTTTGCTACCTTGGGGTGGTATGGTCTGACGTGCCGTCCAGGAACCCACAGGACACGATCTGGAAGCTGGATAGCTGCGTAGCTGCGACCCCAGGTGCGGAGATCAGCAGGAACCTTCCAAGCAGGGTCTGGCAGTTGGCGGTAGTATACCTGTGGTTTGGGAGAATCAGGAGAGGGGGGGAGGAAAAGTGTCGCTCCGCTGCTGTTGTAGCAGGGGTGCCAGAGAGATTGAGGAAATTAAGCATATAAAGGCAAAGATTAAGGGTATTTTGCATCGCCGGGAGGCCAAGGGGTTTTTTCCCTTTGGTCAGATGTCGTTCTAGTGCTGTCTTTAAAGTTAAATTGGCTCTCTCTGCCAGGGCTTGTCCCTGGCTGTGGTAAGGGATCCCAAATTTGTGGGTGACCTGCCACTTAGAGCAAAATTCTGACATAGCCTCACTAGTGTATGCAGGACCATTGTCTGTTTTTATTTCGTTCGGGCATCCCAACGATGCAAAGGTGCGAATGCAGTGGTTAATGACATGTTTAG
>NW_020771945.1:0-11528 GCF_900518735.1 Pseudonaja textilis | reverse complement strand
CTCCCTCCCTCCCTTTTCTCTCATTCCTTCCCCTTCCCTTTTCTTCTGCCTTCCCCCTTTCTTCCTTCTTTCCCTCCTTCTTTTATTTTTTATTTTATTTATTTATTTATTTGATTTGTCAATTGCTTATTTGTTTGTTTATAAAGATATTAGGTATAAGTATAAACATGAGTAAGAATACAGTAAATTGGTACGAATAAATGGGGACAATAGGACAGGGATGGTGCACTTATGCACGCCCCTTACAGACCTCTTAGGAATGGGGTGAGGTCAATAATGGATAGTTTGAGGTTAAAGGAATGCCGGGTTAGAGGATGTAACAACAGAGTCAGGTAGGGCATTCCAGGCACGGACCACTCTGTTGCTGAAGTCATACTTTTTGCAATCGAGTTTGGAGAGGTTTACATTGAGTTTGTATCTATTGTGTGCCCTTGTATTGTTGCGGTTGAAGCTGAAGTAGTCATTGACTGGTAGGATATTGTTTTTATTTATTTTATTTGGTTTGTCAATCGCTTACAAAGATAATAGGTATAAGTAAAAACATAGTTATGAATACATGGATACATATAAGAAAAATAAAAGAAACAATAGGACAGGGACGGTAGGCACGTTGGTGTGCTTATGCGTAGCGGATAATTTTGTGTACTACACTTAAGTCCAACCGTAGGCATTGTACTTCTAGTTTGTCCAAGCCCCGAATTTCAAGCCTGGTGGTGTAGGGTATTCTGTTGCGAGCAGAGGAGTGTAGTCCTCTTCTCGTGAAATACTTCTGCACTCGCTCAATTGTATTAATGTCTGATATACAGTGCAGATTCCAGACAGATGAGCTGTATTCAAGTATTGGTCTAGCAAAGGTTTTGAATGCTTATATGTATCACTTATTCTCTAGCCAGTCTTCTCTGTGCTGTTTCATCTTAGGAGAAAAACTCATGAGTTCCATTGTTTTTCTTTGCATGAGCTAAATACTCCTTTTCTTCTTCCTTGCCTAGCTGTTGGCTATCTTTGGAAGGAGGCCTGCTCTACGCCTTTGTGGGACCAGCGGCCGCTGTGGTTTTGGTATATGACATCTGCCCCCTTTTCAATATTTCCCCTCTCTTATGTATGTCTCGCACATTCCTGAAGAAGTTACAAAGCCCATGTTCTAGGATCTTTGTTTTCCTCTCAAGATGAACTATGGAGTACTGCATGAACTATGGATATGAACTACACTCACGGAGTGTAGAAGTCCTTAAATTAAGGTCATTTTTAAAAAAAAAAAAAAATTCTGGATTAATCCAGAACGGGAAGTGCCATGGGTAAATTTGAAAACTTTGTTGCGTTGCGTTTTTCTTTTAAGTTGGGTGGGTTAAGAACAGAAAGAGAGCAGAGAAGAGCCACGAAGATGATTAAGGGACTGGAGGCTAAACCATACAGGAACTGGGAATGTCTACTCTAACAAAGAGAAGGACTAGTGACATGTTAGCAGACTTCTAATATTTGAAGAGTTTTCATAGAGAAGAAGGAGGATCAACCTACAGTCCAAACCAAGGACAATATTGTCAAGGAGAGATCTGGCCTAGAACTAAGGAGAGATTTTCTGACCGGGAGGATAATTGATCAGTAGAATGGATCCCCTTCAGAAGTTGTGGGAGCTGGATGTTTTTAAGAAAAGGCTGGATAGCTATTTGTATAGGGTTTCCTCCTTGTGCAGGAGGTTAGGCTAGAAGATCTCCATGGTCCCTTTCAACTCTGTTATTCTGTTATCGGAATTCACCCGGCAGAAGCGAAACCTTTTTAAATCTCAGCAACCCTCTGATGAGAAGGAATAAACTTTTTATGGACGGGATTTTTTTTTTTTTTTAGAATTTAGAATGATGGATACATGTTTCGGGAGTAATCAAGATATTTGTCATTAAGTCTGTCCCTTTTCAACCACAAAACCAAATTGTACCATATCTCTAGCTCAATGCCAAATACTAACCATTGGGGCATTTTTTTAAAAAAAAATTAAGATGGTTGAAAGGAGCTACAAACATCACCAACTGTGATTTTCAGCAATCCATCATATTATATATATAATATATTTCATACACACACACACACACACACACACGCACGCACGTGTGAAATACCACTCACGCATCATCACAAAATCTCCAGAACTGTAAAGCCTACAAATTTGAAATTTGGCATGAATATTCCTCTTGGCTTCTAGGTGCTCACTAAGAAAGGATTTTTCAAAATGACCATCAGTGCATCAGTAATTTGTATATTATTATTATTAACACGCTCTGATGCTAAGGAGTTCTATTCCCCCTCCCCACCTGAAAAGAAATCTGTCCCAAATGCAAAACACAAGCTGAGGAGAGCAGTTTCATTTTCAGTTTTATTTTCAGAGCAGCAACCAGCTTAAGTACAGAATAGTTGAGCTAGGCCAAGCCCTGGCTCCTTGCTGTCTCCTTCTTGCTCGCCCAGCAAATACTGTTTCAGTTTCCAAACAGCCCTCTACTCTCTCACACACTGACAGGATGCTAGCTAGATGAATACCAATGGATGCTGGTAGGCAGAGACAGATTTTTTTTTTCTCCTTATTTTCCTCCCAAAAAAACTAAGCCCGATCACATAGTTTTGTAGCAAATCATGAGTACAGAGCTAATTTTACACAAAATTTAATAAAACTAGGACAAAGTTTAATTGATCCCTTTAAAGCAATTGCAGAAGAGAGCGGCCCTGAACGCTATTGCTTATGTTAATTAAATAGAGCCTCCAGGGTCAGTGGCAATATACCTTGAACTAACTGCTAAAGGGAGAGAAATATCTGTTGAGAAAATTAAACAGGGGGCTATAAATGAGAGGCCTATATTATTGGGAAATGATTTCCCTGGAATGCAAGAGAAGAAATGAGCTGTAATTTTATTTTCCTTGCTAGACTTTGGTCATGGGGCTAACAGCTCTTCTATGTGAAGCTACAATCAGGCCAAATTGAAAGGGTTCCAGCTATTGTACAACTAGTAAAAATAAATGGATGTAAATAACATAAAGGCTATCAGGGAATTCCTGAGGACTTCTTCTGAGCAGTATGCTTGGAGTAGCTCTTTCTTAGGACAGGGATGTCCAAATTGTGGCAATTTTAAGTCTTCTGGGACTTACCAAATTTGTGGAGGATACTAAGCTGGCAGGAATAGCCAACACCCAAGAAGATAGGCTCAAGATCCAGATGGATCTTGACAGACTGGAATTTTGGGCCCTATCTAACAAAATGAAATTCAGCGTAGAGAAAAGTAAAGTCTTAAATTTAGGCAAGAAAACCTGAAGTACACATATAGACTTGGTGAAACCAGGCTCAATAGCAGGAACTGTGAGAGGGATCTTGAGTCTTAGTGGACAACCAGCTAAACAGGAGCCAGCAGTATGCAGCAGCAGCAGCCAAAAAAGCTAATGCAATCCTAAGCTGTATTAACAGAGGGATACAATCGAGATCAAGGGAAGTACTAATACCACTCTATAAAGCCTTAGTAAGACCACACCTAGAGGACTGCATCCAGTTTTGGTCACCACAGTATAAAAAAGATGCTGAGACTCTTGAAAAAGTACAGAGAAGAGCAACCAGGATGATGAGGGGACTGGGGGCTAAAAGATATGAAGAACAGTTACTGTAACTCAGCTTGGCTAGTCTAGTGAAGAGAAGGACCAGGGGAGACATGATAGCAGTCTTCCAATATTTGAGGGGCTGCCACAGAGAAGAACAGGTCAATAATTTCCTAAAGCGCCTATAGGCCAGAAAAGGAATAATGGATGGAAACTGAACAAGGAGAGATTTAACCTGAAAATAAAGGAGAAACTTTCTGACAATGAGAACAATCAACCAATGGAACAGAAGTTGCCCTCAGAAGTTGTGGGAGCTTCATCACTGGATACTTTCAAGTAGAAATTGCACTACCATTTGTCAGAAATGGTGTAGGGTCTACTGCTTAGGCTGTGGGTTGGACTAGATGACTTACTAGATCCCCTCCAACTCTGAGTATCTGTATCTAATTCACCTGCCAGCCAATATGCAGATTATAACCAAGTATAGCAAGGAGACCTCTGTACCTAGTTCATATTACCAAATATACCTTTTTTCTAGGTTTTAGCATAAGCCCTGATCCCTAAAATACTCAAATCGAGTTGCGACTGTACCCTAAACTAACCAAGATCAAAATTAAACCACCTTTGTATCTTGGGTGAAGGCATCTGCTAGGACATCAGCTGGCCAGGTTCAGCTTCTGAGCCCTTCAGTGAAGAGAACACCTCCATTTTGGTAGGAGATGATTGTCAGGCTTCCAAGTAATAGATCCACTGCAAGCAAAAACTCCCAAGGCAGGTAGATTCCTCAAAGAATAACTTTATTGGAAATATATTGGCACCTATCTGGTGAAAACCAAACTCTGAAGGACCCCTTAGTTTTCACCTAATTCAAAGTAAAAGTTTTTTCCTCAACCCCAAACAGTCACATGGCCCATGCTAACATCATTCTTCCTTCCTCCGGCCAGGTGTGAGAACATCCTTGCTTCCCAAGAGAAAGTATTTTATTTTGACGACACAACCCCAACTATCTCTAACCCCCACCACCACCCAATCACTATCCCTCAGTTCCAAGGTGGCTTCAGCCAGACCAGCTTCAGGGTTGACAATGGTTTGGCTTGTTTATTTGCTAGTATGAACTAGGTACAGAGGTCTCCTAAGCAAGTTACAGATATATTCTCCTTGCTATACTTGTTGATAATCTACATATTGGCTGGCTAGGGGATTCTGGGAGTTGAAGTTCACAAGTCTTACAGTTGCCAGGCGTGAACATCCCTGTCCTAGGACATGAGGGAAGTTAGGTAAAGGTAAAGGTTCCCCTCCCACATACGTGCTGGTCGTTTCTGGCTCTAGGGGGCTGTGCTCATCTCCGTTACAAAGCCAAAGAGCCAGCACTGTCTGAAGACATCTCGGTGGTCATGCGGCTGGCATGACTAAACCCTAAAGGCGCACGGAATGCTGTTACCTTCTCACCAAAGGAGGTCAGGGATGGGATTCAAATTTTTTAACAACCAATTCTGTGGGCATGGCTTAGTTGGTGGATGTGGCTTGGTGGTCATGTTATTAGCTGGGCATGGCCAACTCAATATCACTCACATCGAGGCATGCATCTCCTCGCCTGGCCTCTCATAACTGTGGGGATGCCGCAACAGTCGTAAGTGTGGAAAATGGTCATAAGTCACTTTTTTCAGTGCCATTGTAACTTTGAATGGTCACTCCACACAAGCAAAGTACCAGCAAAGGAGGGGAAAAAAAACTCCAGAGAAGTTCCTGAGACAGGAAGTCTAGTCCTGCCAAGAACGTAATAAGGGTTAACAGAGAGGCAGTTTCTGTCAGCAACACCAGACTGTTTCCTTCCTGCCTTCCTTACAGGATTAGGCCAGTAATTTCTTCTAACAACCAATTCTCCAAACTGCTTAGAATGTTAACAGCCGGTTCTAGTGAATAGGTGCGAACTGGTAGAATCCCACCCCTGAAGGTAGTCCCTATTTTTCTGCTTGCATTTTTGCATGCTTTCGAACTGCTAGGTTGGCAGAAGCTGAGACAAGTAACGGGAGCTCACTCCATTATGCGGCGCTAGGGATTCAAACCACCAAACTGCTGACCTTTCTGATCGATAATTTAGTATCTTAGCCCCTGAGCCACCTTGAATGAAGTTAGCCAGATACAAAAAGTCTTCCTTTACTCAAAGAAATACACAACTCCTACAAACAAACAAACAAACACACACACACACACACACACACACACACAAATACAAACACTCATTGTTCATCTGCCAATTAAAAAAAAAACCAAGTATTGGTTGGGCTCTGATGTTTGTTGTCATCAAACTTCCATCATAGGAAACAATGCTGAGATTCAAAAATGGTTCAGATCCGCTGACTTAGCTACAAACCCAGCTGGGACTCTCAGGTGTCTTCCTCTCCAGCAGTGCTAGGCTAAGCATCTGGGGAAGATCTGGAGGACTTTATGCATCAAACCTGTCCAGGTTTCCAAGTCAACCTTTCTGTTGTTTCTCTTCCAACAGGTAAACATGGTTATTGGCATTCTGGTGTTTAACAAACTTGTGTCCAAAGATGGAATAACAGATAAGAAACTGAAGGAACGGGCAGGGTAGGCGTCCTATCAATCCTTCCTTCTAAGAAAACAAGCAAAAAAAAAAAGTATATTTTTAATGTACATATCTTGCAAAGTCACTTTCGATAACCAGGCAGGAATGTTATGGCAAGAGAGAAATGGTGGTTTGGGGAAATAAAAGCTTAAACCAGCTCTTCTTTTGACTTGTGGCATGGAAGGAGTATGGAGTGACACCACTCAGCTAAGGGGGCATAAATGCAACAGAAATCTCTTATACAAAAGGTCTCCAACCTTGGCAACTTTAAGACTTGTGGACTTCAAGGTTGGAGACTCCTGTCTTATACTGTATGGAGACTTTCATGGTTGTCTGAAAGGTACTTTTTTTCCCAAGAGGCAACTAGACTTTTTGGTTTTTCTTTGAAGACATTTCACTTTTCATCCAAGAAGTGTCTTCAACTCTGACCGGATGGTGGGGAAATGGGAGGATTTGTTTGTTCACCCCAAGGATAAAACACCCAGACACAAACAGAGCAATGTAGTCCATGCAGTACAATGTAATGAGCCATGTACCGATTTATACCTAGGGGAAACCATACAACCACTTCACAAACGCATGGCACAACGTAGGAAAACAAATCCATGCGGAAAAGATTGATCACTCTATCTGCATTTCAAAGACAAAGGCAGCTCTTTTGAAGACAGCAAAGTCCACATTTTGGACAGAGAGGATGGATGGTTTGAAAGAGGGCTCAAAGAGGCCATCTATGTCAATATTTAACAGACCTCTCTCAACAAAGGAGGAGGGATATGACGTCATATATCTCATTTCTACAACACAATCCTTTCAGAAGTTCCAAGAAGGCTCCACACACCCATTTGCACTACTCAGGTGATCCTGAGGGCACAGGATAAACCTCCATGTGGCCTCAATGACTCTCTAAAAGAATTAAAATGACCAGCTGTCTGCAAGGAGTATCAATCCTTCCATTCTTGACCACCCAGTCAGAGCTGAAGAAGCTTCTTGGATGAGAAGCGAAATGGCTTCAAAGAAAAACCAAAAAGTCCAGTAGCTTCTTGAAAAAAGCACCGTTGGGCTCTTAAACTATACTGAGCATCAAGAATATATAAATCAGGGACAACGATGTGTCTCTGGGTGAAGGTATTATGAGTCGCCCACATTTAAAGTGAAGGATAATGGTATCTTTCCATTTCACTATTTAGAGAAACTAGATTAAAAAGGTCTACTTTCACCCTTGTTTCTGAGGGATCTTTGGCTTGTGCTCAAAGAGAGATCTACGATCAATCCAACTTTGAGATCTTCTAACCTAATTGTGACTCTCCTTCTGAAAGGTGCCCAACTAACCATCAAAGTTGGCCAGAATACCATTTCTGGTTTTGTAGAGGATGACATTTAGGGCAGAAGAATGGGTTCTTCTGCCCTAAGGTCCTTGGTGTCCACTGAGCTTGGTGGTTTTCTTGCAAACATCTTATTATCAAACCAAGGCATTGATGATATTCCCTTGTTTGGTCATCAAATGTCTGCAACAGAAACCATCATGCTCAGAGATCTCCAAGGATCCCACAATTCAAATCTGAGCTACAAATATTCTCCTCTATTGATCTTGTGTTTGGATGGAACTGTAGTTGGAGAAGTTCTGCTTGCTCTACTCAATTCCAGATCATTGAAAGGCCGGCAGTAGGCCAGTTTTTCTCAATTCTGGCTATTCTGCATGGACTTCAACTCCCAGAATTCCACTACCAGCATGGCTAGTTGTGGAATTCTGGGAGTTGAAATCCACGCATCTTAGAATGGCCAAGGTTGAGTAACACTGAATGAGATATAGGACATATCATTCAACAGATATGGAGAGAGGATGTACAGAGTTAGGGTTCCCTGTAGGTTGCAAACATTGTGTTGCTGCAAAGATGTTTGAGATATCAGAGAGAGAGAGAGAGAGAGAGAGAGAGAGAGAGAAACACACACCATTTCACATCCTTAGACTTTTAAGCACAAAAATGCATCTTAAGGATTTCCCAAGGTGAACCAAAGCACCTGACGTTACTTTCCTGGAACCAACTCAAAATCTGGAAAGTTTCTTCTCAACATTATTCCTGAATCATTGGTGTTATTTAGGTCAGGTCGATTCCATGTTCCATTTAATGCTTCTGCAACGATGCACTCATGCCACAATCTTAATATAAATTTGCAAATCCTTTCATATCAAACGGGGAGACAAGAGGAACAGGAACTAAAGCAGATTTTCTTGCGCAGATTCAACTCGGGTTATCTCAGGTACATGCCAGAGCCAACCCATTGTTTTCAAAGGCGCGTAGTTTCTAGAATTGCTTTATGGGCAATGCTGTCCTATTCAAACATCTGCAAAACCTTTAAATTAAATCCTGTTTTAGCTGGTTATCGATTGTGCTGAATAAGTGTTGAAAATACAGGTGCTTAGGAAAGGGAAAAGCGCTGATTATTATTTTTTAAATGATGGCTTCCCTTTACGTTAATTTCTTTGTTCGCTCGTGAACCTGCTTTAAAGTTGTGCTTTTCAATGTGCAAATGAAGTTGTGGGTGCATTACCTGTGAAAAACATGCCTGTCGGGGGTTAAGAGCCATGTCATCCCTGGTCATTGAACTGGTGAACTTCAGCCTGGAGGGTTGTTTTTTTTTTTTTTCCAAACTACGTTGGAAAGTAAGAAGGGAGTAAATTTTGGAAGCAGCTTACAAGAGGTGTAATTATGCATTGCACCAAGTGAAAGAAGGATGTCCGACCACAATCAAGCCCAACATTTCTGTTGCCAAGGAAAGCTTCTTTGTTAAGTGAGTTTGCCCCATTTTACAACTTTTCTTGTCACGGTCATTAAGTGAATCACTGCAAGTTGTTAAATGAGTCAAACCACCGTTAAGCAAATCCGGCTTCCCCCTTTTACTTTGCGGGCCAGAAGGTCTCACGAAGGGATCACGAGATTCCCCCAGGACACGGCGACCATCATAAATAAGAGTCAGTTACCAAGTGTCTGAAGTTTGATCACATGACACTACCATGGTCGTAAGTGTGAAAAAGGGTCATAAGTGTTCTGACCAAGGCTTCCAAGACCGTAATTGCGTACACACTTATTTTAAAAACAAGTCTTGTTTTATTGCAATGCTGGGAATTATTTTCATTCCTTAGCCGGTAATGAATCTCAAACAGTCCCTCGAGATAAGCACCCACCTTTCTTTTCTGTGAAGCGCTGCCAATAACAGAAGTGTCCAATGAACTAGAAAAAAAACAACCAAAGTACAAAGAGCTTCAAGAATGAATCCGAACCGAACGAACGACTTTGCTTCCTGCAAAGGTTTCATCATTGAGAGAATATACCATAAATAATTAAAAAAACCGACTGTAATAATCTGATAATCCATAGGACGCTTTATTACATAAGATACCGCAGTACTGGACCCCTAACCTCAAAAACCATTTTGGGAGAAAGGAGACCCGCCCTTCTAGTAAATACAGCTTATATAGGTTTATCATAAATACATGGTTGCATAACACTTCCTGTTTTCCATACATAGAAGTTATAGAGGTTGTCATAAGAATGACATGGGTGTTCTTCCATAAGGTCTCCTCCCATGCGTCCCTGGAAGGTCCCCAACTTTCTTCACTTCACCATTTATCTTCAGATTTTCTGTTCTCTACTTAAAAGATTACACAAGAGATCATCAATATCCCTTAATAATGTCAAGACGCTCCATTAAACTAAGCCAAGGACATATTATTTCGCAACCAGACAGGACTATTAGCAAAACAACAAATTTCATAACTGTTCTGATCTCTAAGAGGCCACACAAAGAACAAACTTCAATCTTGCTCTTTATATTCTTAAGTGAATAAGGCAAATTTCCATATATAACAATCCACCGTTTGCCTTTTGATCATCTTTGATCGCCATTACACCTGAGAATTTCCGTTAAACTCAAGCAAAGAACGCAGCTACGTCATCACAATCTGCAAAATAAGCATCACTAAACACTGGTATTTTTTTTCCCCCATATATAACAGTCATCTTTGGCTGTCTTTTATCCCTTATGGGAGAGACAATCACCTCCCAGCCTTACTCCTGAGTTGCCCCTTTTGTCTCAGCTGTTCTTGCCTTCTGGCAGCTCTGTGCATACGCGCACTGGGAACAGGCTCCCTCTGCTCCTCTGCCTCACTGCTGCCAGACTCCAAAGGCTCCGGAGGCAGCACCCCACTCCCAGATGATCCTGGGCCCATCTCTGCATCGGACGCAGGACCCTCATCCGAGTCCTCTCCAGACTCTTGGACTGGTCCCCGTTCTTCTCCACTGTCTGCCTCCGTTGCCACCTGCACCGAGTGCCAGCAAACCACAACAACAAGTCACTTTTTTTCCGGTGCCATTGTAACTTTGAAGAGTCACCAAATGAAGTGTTGTAAGGGGAGGATTATCTCAGGTAGTCCTTGACTTACAACACTTCGTTTAGTGACTGTTCAAAGTTACAACGGCTCTGAAAAAAAGTGACTTATGACCCTTTTCCCATGCTTCTGACCGTTGCCACATCCCTGGAGTCACGTGCTCAAAATTCAGGCTCTTTACAACTGACTCGTATTTATGACGGTGGCCGTGTCCCCTCTCCGGGGTCACATGATCCCCTTTGGGGGGATTTTCTGATCAGCAACGTTAAGGGGGAAACCAGATTCACTTAATGACAATTTGACTCGTTTAAACGATGGCAGTGATTCGCTTAATGGCTGTTGTCAAGAAAGGTGAAAAAATGGGACAAAATTCACTTCGGGAGTGTTTTGCTTGGCGACGGAAAAAAAAATTGGGGTGGTTCAATTGAGGTCGTACATCGAGGACCAGCTGATCTCGGCCAATCAGGAAGTCCCCTGAAGATCCTCGTGGTCTCGCCACGTAGACCTGGTTTCAATAAGCCGCATGAGCCACACCAGAGCAAGACGTTGGGTGATGGAAGCCACGGGCCAAGCTGAGCTCTAGAACTTTCCTTGGTGGGCCTCCAAGGTCTCTTTTTCGATCTCTTCATGTTCCGCTATCAAAGCCAGGTTCAAATTTTTTTGGGGGGTGGGGCAACTATAGGAGGAGGTCTCAATTCGGATGGTCAGGGTTGTCTTCTCCATACTTTCCAACCAACTGGGTTCCGTCCAGGTTCTTTGACACAGCTCGAGACCTCTTTTTGGGGCAGGAGGGGAAAGGGTTGTGGCTGATGGTTTCCCGGGCCTGTTTACTGTTACTGTTGAGAGTGTTTATCCTTCCCTGTCCTGTTATCTGGTTTCTCTCTTCCTTTCCCGCTCTCTTTCGCTCTTTCTTTCAAGCTTCTGGGCTTTGGGTTGGGGGTTCTCATTTTGTTCAACTTTCTCCTTCTATTCTTTCTGTTGAAT
>NW_020771944.1:0-11529 GCF_900518735.1 Pseudonaja textilis | reverse complement strand
TCCTCAAATCTTGCCCGTAGCGCGGTCATGAATACGTTATAGTTCAGCAGTTGGGGTGAGTTATCATTATATAAAGTCACCATCCACTCTGCAGCTATTCCCTCTTGGGCTCTGGTTAACACATCTCACTTTGGTTGCTTCAGAGGTGAACTCTTCCCCGTATTCTTCCATATAGCTCCAAACTTGTGCTAGGAAGAAACCCAACTCTTTGGGATTTCCCCCAAATTTCACTTCTAACAGAGACAGCTTGAGAGCTCTGCATGTTCTAGGGATCACACCTCCCGCTGGGCCCCCCGGGGCTGCAGTTGGCTGCTGCGCTGGTGCAGGCTGAATTATGGGGGTGGGGGCAGCTTGGCTGCCTCTGGCTGAACTTGCTCCCCCTTCTCCTTCATACCTTGATGCGGTGTGGGGTTGTCCAAATGCCTCAGCAGATGCCTGGCTTGATCCAGTAACAGTTCTCTCCTTTCCCTCTCTTGCCATGACTCCTCTCTCCCACGCCTTTGGATAGTGGTGATTCCAGGAGGGCGGGGCTCTTCAGGATCCCTCCAGCCAACTCCCAACAACCATCTGGGTTTCTCAGCTGGAACCTCTTCCAGGGTAAGGTCTGCTAGCAATTCAGCTGCTGGCATCTCTGGTATCAGCAAAGATTGCCCCCCCCCACAGCTCCTAGATCCTCCTGATCACTAGCTGAAGATGACATGATATCAAATGCCCTCGGAAGGAAACTGGATATTTTCTCCGGGTGGGCTGGTGATGAGATTCAGAATAATGTCAGTCGGTGCTCCATTCAAAATCCCAGAAAGAAATACTTAGACTCCATAAATTAGAGAAAAGGATTCTTTTACTAAAAAATGAAGTGGTAGCATCAAATAGGATTCTGAATCCGAGAATTTAGGCGCGCAGATCACATATACAAAGTGATGAAATTGTTCCCACCCCCCATAGTTCAAAAGATTCTTCCAATTAAAAGTTCTGAATATGATCATGTGGACATCTTCAGGTGGTGATGTCCGTTGACCTTGGCATATTTTGATAAAGGTTTGCAGCTGCGCAGAGAAAAGAAAGCTAAGCGAGAAATAGAAACCTAAAAGCAGGAATTTAGACAAAAGATGCAAAGTAGTAGTAGAAGATCTTGAAGGCTGACAGTTGACACTAGAAGGACATGACTTGTTGGGTTGGCATGCTTTTTTATGGTATAAAGAAACTAAAACACAGGGCTATTTTAGAAGACATCATATACGGGAGTCCGTGTGGTTAAATTGGGAGAAGATTAAAAGACAATGTTATTTGAAAATTCCAGTTTGGTTATTGACCATTGAAGCATTTTCCTATCCTATAATATACAAGAAGGAACAAACAGTTAGATATGGGGAAATATTGGGTGAAAAGGGTGAACTTAAATCGATGCAAAATTTAGAGGAACAAGGTATAAAGATGAATTGGTTTTCATATGCGCAAATACATTTAAGGTATGATGAAGATTTTAAAACAGAAGGATTCTATGAAATTGATTTAGATAAGATTCTGACAGGTACTGATGAAAAGGTGATTAAAAAATTATATGGTTATTTATTGGAAATTAAACTAGAGGAAGAACAAGTTAAAGAAACTATGATTGCTTGGGGGAAGAATTTTGGATATGGGATTGATTTAGAGAAATGGCAAAAATTGTGGTCTCAAAATTATAAAATGACAATGTCAACAGCATATAAAGAAAATTTGTATAAGATGTTTTACAGGTGGCATTTCCCCCTGACAAGAATAGCAAGAATGTTCAAGAATAAATCCAAAAAATGTTGGAAATGTCATCAGATACCTGGCTCATATTACCATATGTGGTGGACTTGTGAGGACAGTAAAAAATATTGGACCAAAATCCGCATGTGGTTGGAAAAAATGAGAAACATATTAGACTTGAAACCAGAGATGTTTTTATTGGGAATTTTACCTGATACATACAGTAAAGATTTAAAATATTTGATTGTAAATGTATTAACAGTGGCTAGGATTGTATTTGCTAAAAACTGGAAAAATGAGAAAATACCATTGCAGGAGGAAATTATTAAGAAAATATTGGAATGTGCTGAAATGAGTAGATTGACATTTGAAATTAGAGAACAAGAGGATAAATAATTTTATAAAATTTGGGATCTTTTCTATCACTGGTTTGATAATAAAATACAATAATAGAGTGCTTAGAATTTTAGAAAATGATGAACATATAAAGATGTATTTTTTTCTTTGTTATCATATCTATAAAATGTTTTTAGGATAGATTTGGGAGGATTATATGAATTGTTATAAAAAACTAAGTAAATTATAGTTATCTCGCAATGTATGAATGAACAAAATTATAGTCAAATGATTGATTAATGGTGATACTAGGGTATTTAATTTTTTATTGATAAGATGAGTTAATATGCAATGTAACAGTAATTGAGACTGTGAAATGGATGCACAAAAAATTTGTAAACCAACTGACACACTTCTTGTACATTTATGAAAGAAAGCTGGATGTTTTTATGTTTTGTTTGTGTTTGTCTTTAAAAACCAATAAATTTTTTTTTTTAAAAAAATGATAAGAAAATACACTGCTCAAAAAAATAAAGGGAACACTTAAACAACACAATGTAACTCCAAGTCAATCACACTTCTGTGAAATCAAACTGCCCACTTAGGTAGCAACACTGACTGACGATCAATTTTACATGCTGTTGTGCAAATGGAATAGACAACAGAAACAGGCAGTTAGCAAGACATCCCCAATAAAGGAGTGGTTCTGCAGGTGGTGACCACAGACCACTTCTCAGTTCCTAGGCTTTCTGGCTGATGGTTTGGTCATTTTTGAATGCTGGCGATGCTTTCACTCTAGTGGTAGCATGAGACGGATTCTACAACCCACACAAATGGCTCAGGTAGTGCAGCTCATCCAGGATGGCACATCAATGCGAGCTGTGGCAAAAAGGTTTGCTGTGTCTGTCAGAGTAGTGTCCAGAGCATGGAGGCGCTACTAGTATATCAGGAGATGTGGAGGAGGCCGTAGGAGGGCAACAACCCAGCATCAGGACCGCTACCTCCACCTTTGTGCAAAGAGGGACAGGAGGAGCACTGCCAGAGTCCTGCAAAATGACCTCCAACGGGCCACAAATGTACATGTGGCTGCTCAAACGGTCAGAAACAGATTCCATGAGGGTGGTATGAGGGCTCGACGTCCACAGGTGGGGGTTGTGCTTACAGGCCAACACTGTGCAGGACGTTTGGTATTTGCCAGATAAAACCAAGATTGGCAAATTCGCCACTGGTGCCCTGTGCTCTTCACAGAAGAAAGCAGGTTCACACTGAGCACATGGGACAGACGTGATAGGGTCTGGAGATGCCGTGGAGAACGCTCTGCTGCCTGCAACATCCTCCAGCATGACTGGTTTGGCAGTGGGTCAGTAATGGTGTGGGGTGGCATTTCTTTAGGGGGGGCGCACAGCCCTCCATGTGCTCGCCAGAGGTAGCCTGACTGCCATTAGATACCGAGACCATCAGACCATATGCTGGTGCAGTTGGCCCTGGGTTCCTCCTAATGCACAACGCTAGACCTCATGTGGCTGGAGTGTGTCAGCAGTTCCTGCAAGATGAAGGCATTGATGCTATGGACTGGCCCGTCCATTCCCCAGACCTGAATCCAATTGAGTACATCTGGGAAATCATGTCTCGCTCCATCCAGCAACGCCACATTGCACCACAGACTGTCCAGGAGTTTGGGGATGCTTTAGTCCAGGTGTGGGAGATCCCTCAGGAGACCATCCGCCACTTCATCAGGAGCATGCCCAGGTGTTGTAGGGAGGCCACACACACTACTGAGCCTCATTTTGAGTTGTTTTAAGGACATTACATCAAAGTTTGATCAGCCTGTAGTGTTTTTTTCCACTTTAATTTTGAGTGTAACTCCAAATTCAGACCTCCGTGGGTTGCTAAATTTGATTTCCATTGATAATTTTTGTGTGATTTTGTTGTCAGCACATTCAACTATGTAATGAACAAAGTATTTAATAAGAATATTTCATTCATTCAGATCTAGGATGTCTTATTTTTGTGTTCTCGTTATTTTTTTGAGCAGTGTATATTGTTATTTGTTAAGTGTTAAACTTGAAAGTGAGCAGGTAAAGGAGACAATGAGTTTGGGCTAAAAATTTTGGATATGCAATAAATGGCAGAAATTGTGGGATAGAAATGTTAAATTGACTATGTTAATTGCATATAAAGAAACTCTGTATAAAAAGTTCTACAGATGGCATTTTGCACCAACAGGACTGGCAAAAATGTATAAAGATAGATCCGCTAAATCAGGACTCAAGGCCAGGGGGGCAGATCTGGCCCACAGGATTGCCCTAGAAACAGCAAAGGACTGGCCCACAGTGCCTCTGCTAGCAAAAATGGAGCTCAGGAGGGCCCTGCACGGCCCTCCCGAGCTCTGTTTTCGGCTGCGCGGTTCTCCTGCTGCCCTCTGCCAGTGTAAATGGAGCTCAGCAGGGTTGAGACCCCTTGAGCTCCTGTTTCACTGGCAGAGGGTGGCAGGAGGCCATTGTAGCTGAAAATGACGTCAAGCTAGCTATGCCCACCCTGGCCATGCTCATCCCGGCCCCCAAGGTCAAACACAACCCTGATGTGGCCCTCAATGAATTCAAGTTCGGCAGCCCTGCGCTAAATGTTGGAAGTGCATCCAAATACCTGATTCATACCCATATGTGGTGGACATGCCCAAAAGCTAAAAAATATTGGATAAAATACATACTTGGTTGGAAAAAATGATAAAGCAGCATATAGACTTGAAACCAGAAATATTTTTATTGGGCATTCTTCCAGAAAAATATGATAAAAGGACTATATATTTGATTTTACATGTATTAACTGCAGCCAGAATTGTATTTGCACAACAATGGAAAATCAATGAGATCCTGACAGATGAGAGTGTAATCAAGAAAATATTAGAATGTGTAGAAATGGGCTAACGCTTACTATTAAGGACAAAGGAGAAACTGAATATTTTTTTTTATATGGGATTTTACCAATGGTTAGATAATAAAAACAGAAATATGTAACTTTTGTTGTCATTATCTAACAATGGTTAGATAATAAAAACAGAATTTAGAAATACATCAAAAGGATAAATGTGAAAAAGGAGATTTGTTAGATAAGTTAAATATTATTATAGTATTAATGTTATTATGATGAATATTATTGTAAACATTTTGATTATGTTTGCCTAAAAACAATTGTACCCAGACAACACACTGTTTGATTGAAATTGAATTTTTATATGTTATTTAAATAAAATAAAAAAAACATGGGGGGGGAAAAGAACTGATAGGTGTTTGGCTTTCAGAATAAAGGAGCATCTTCCAAAATGGGTCCAAACAGCCTTGAATAATCCAACAATAACAGCAAATCATGGCCATAAAATGCCTTCTTCGGCCATTGTGAGACGCTTATATCTATGGGTCATAAGGTGGATCAAAACTCTGCATTTAAAGTTCTACTATGCCATTGGAACTCACATTTCCTGGTTTGCAGTGGCAGTTTGAAGCCCCCCTTGTGTGTGCAGAAACGACTTTAGGTCAATCTATGCTTCCTGTGAGCATAAGCAGGGGTGGGATTCTACCTGGTCAGACCAGTTCTATAGAACAGGTTGTTGTGTTTCTGTGCAGTTCGGAGAATCGGCAAATAGTGCTGCTGGCTGGCCCCACCCCGCCCACTCACCCCTTACCTGGCATGCGTGCCATCCAACTTGCCTGCCTTGTGCCTTCGCCAAATTTTTGGTAAGTTCCTATTTTTCCTTTCCCCCCGACCATCAGCTGTTCCAACTATCAGCTGTGACTGTGACAGGATTTTTAGATTAGCTAGAAAGGAGGATATGGTTGGATTTCTTGCTTTCTAGCTAATCTAAAAGCAGAGCTGAACCTTCTTTAGGATTGGAGCTTCTATTTTTCAGTGTAGACTCAGGCAATAGATTGCAGAAAGGTAGATCTCTGAGGGAATCTGTGATTCTGTGAGCAATTCAATCTGCCTGCCTGCTTTGGCTGATTTTGGGTAAAAGTTGCTCTTTTTTAAAACGAAAATTCAATATTTATATACATGGTGTGTTGTGAGTTAATTTTGTGAGTTTGCTTGCTAGCAAATGAGTTGGCTTGCAAGCAAATTTTATGTGACAGACACAGATAGCCGATAGCAGAAAGATAGATCTCTGAATCTGTGATTCTGTGAGCAACTCAATCTGCCTGCCTGCTTTGCCTGATTTTGGATAAAAGTTGCTCTTTTTTAAATAAAAAATTCAATATTTACATAAATATTTACAATATTTACATTCAAGCCATGCCCAGCCAGTCACGTGACCACCAAGCCACACCCATGAATTAGGCCACACCCACAGAACCAGTTGTTAAGAAATTTGAATCCCACCCCTGGGTGTAAGGCTTGCCACTTGTTGCTTTCCTGCATACATTATAGCTTAATGAATTAATGCTCTTGCTAGACCTTTTATTTGAGGCTGATTTTATTTTATTTTATATATTTTTATTGAGTTTCTTTTGTTACATTGTAAAACATCATGGTATCAACAGTGCTCTTGGCATTTATACATGTTTTTGCTTTAAATATCCATAATACATTGTTCTGTCTCGCCTTTCCTCTTTCCCAAAAGATGAAAGAGTACAAACTCACACAAACACAGGCACACAAACTTCACAGAGTTAATTCTTTGGAACTGATAATATTCTTGGCATTCCAACACGTCCTGCCTGCCAAGTCCGAACTGATAGTAAATAAATTTTTACTCACAGAAAATCACAAGGCAGTCCACAAAGAAAATCTGAAGTACAAAGTACAAAATCCCGTACAAAGTTTCAGGAGAAAACACACCCACTTTTAATCCCTGTGGGGTGTGGCTCAATGACTCAGCTCACTCTCTGACCCTCCCACGCCTCCTACGTTGCTGCTCACGTTTCCCCCTATGACGCTGCTTAGGACCGAACCAACACTCTTCCTCTTTACTCCCTGTCAGGGGCTCCTCCGAAATGCCTTCCTCCTGATTAATCTCAGACTTGTTTTACTTTCTTAAGGATTATTTCCGTTAGGCTTTTTGTCTGACTTCTTAATTCTGTTTGTTAACCATTTATGCCAATTGTTCCAAATTAATAATAATTCAAGGTCATCTTTTTCTTTCAGTTTCAGTGTTAACATGTTCATCTCAGCACTTTCCGTTACTTTATGTATTATTACCATGTTCCACACAAAATCAGACCAGGCCTTATTTTTTTTTTGACCCCCGAAAAAACGGCTAGGCTGTCTTTTTGGGGGTGACTTAATTCCTCCCTCTTGCATCCTTGGGTGGGCGGGCAGTGACGGCTTGGATGTTGACCTCGGCGTTGGTGGGGCACTTCATATCAGAAGACCTTCCGCCACCATTGCTTTCCCTTCTCCCGTGCTGCCACGGCATTTAGAGCAATGCCATGGTGTTTGGTGCAGCCACATTGCGGCCAGCCAGGGCTCCTCCCTGCAACCAGAGCCTGGCAGAGTCACTCGGCTTCAGGAGCTCCTGTCGCCGCCTTCCCTTTGCCTTTGAAGGTAAAGCCAACCAACGCCCTACTACTGGTATGACAAAGCCTCCCCTGCCCGAGAGGACAGCCCAACCCCATGTGGGGAGGCGAATCTCCTGGGGCTGCAGCGCAGGATTGGCCCACCCCGGGAGAAGCACCCAGCCGCCATCCCTGCCTGGCACCAGGCAGAGTGTGAAGAGCTTCGCCTGGGGTGCCCAGCGCAGCTGAAGGTGGGCCCTCCTGCCCGGCAGCAGAACTCTCACCAAGGCAGCGAGTGCCTCCCTGCCAGACCCTCCGCTCATCCCGCCAGGGCCGCGCCAGAGCCGTGTGGGCTGAACAGAGCCAGGAAAGCGAGCCGCGGGTGCATGCCCACCTGCCAAGCAAAAGAGCCGGGCTGACCTGAGCTTGGCTTCCTTCCCAAGTTCCTCCAGCGCAAACCGAAGGGGCAACCGGGAGAAGCTGCCTAAGGCAGTGATAGCGCCCACCTGTCTGCGGACAGGGAGGTGAAGTGATAGCGCTACTTCCCTGGCCAGTGGGTCTGGCGGAGAGCCCAAAGCTGCCCATCATTTCCACCCCTCGCCCAGCCCGTCCCCGTCCCCATAGATCTCCAAATGCGCTGGCAGCTCCAAATGTTGCAGCGGCACGGGCATCAGCACTGACTCAGCGGGGCTCAGCTTGGAGGACATGGTGCAGGTCATCGCCTTGCCTCCCTGTTCACAGATGGGTGGGCGCTATCACTGCCTCAGGTGGACTCTCCCGATGGCCCCTTCGGGTTCGGGCTGGAGGGATTTGGGAAGGAAGCCAAGCTCGGGGTGGCCCAGCTCTTTTGCTTGGCAGGTGGGCGCGTACCCACAGCTCACTTTCCCGGCTCTGCCCAGCCCGCACGGCTCTGGCACGGCCCTGGCGGGATGAGTGGAGGGCCTGGCAGGGAGGCGCTCGTTGCCTTGGTGAGAGCTCTGCTGCCAGGCAGGAGGGCCCTCCTGTCAGCTGTGCTGGGCACCCCAGGCGAAGCTCTTCACGGTCTGCCTGGCGCCAGGCAGGGATGGCAGCTGGGTGCTTCTCCCAGGGTGGGCCAATCCTGCGCTGCAGCCCCAGGAGATTCGCCTCCCCACATGGGGTTGGGCTGCCCTCTCGGGCAGGGGAGGCTTTGTTGTACCGGTAGTAGGGTGTCATTTTTTAAATAATTGGCTTTGCCTTTGATGGCGAAGGGAAGGCAGCGACAGAAGCGCCTGAAGCCGAGTGTCTCTGACAGGCTCCGGTTGCAGGGAGGAGCCCTGGCTGGCTGCGCTTGGCTGCGCCAAATGCCACGGCGTTGCTCTAAATACCGTGGCAGCATGGGGAGAAGGGGAAGCAATGGTGGAGGAAGGTCTCCTGATACGAAGTGCCCCACCAACACCAAAGTCAATGCAGGGAGCACATATCCGGGTACACAACAGAAGTACTTCCTAACGGCAAGCCCCCCCGCCATTCCCCCCCATTTTGCATGTTTAATATAGGCCTTAATTTGGGGGGAGGGGCTTAATTTCATTTTATGCTGATAAAACATGATGAGCCTTCCTATTGGTGGAGGCCATATTGTTGGAGAAACACGGTAGTTCTTCATTAGTATTTGGGGTTTTCCATACCTGCGCAAAAGCTATTCTGACGGCTGTAGTAATGTGTAGCAATAAATATTTTACTTCTTTCAGTAATCTATTTTTGATGATTCCTAAGAGGAAGGTTTCCGGTCTGAGCTCAATCTGATACCCAGTAATCTCTTGTAACTAATTTTTTATTTGGATCCAGTATGTCCTGGTCTCGGGGCATAACCAACACATGTGGTAAAATGTACCGTCAACTTTTTACACTTCCAACATTTGGGACTCATGTTGGGATAAATTTTTCCCAATCTCATTGGAGCTAAATACCATCTATAAAACATTTTGTACATATTTTCTTTGTATGCTGCGGATACCGTTAACTTATAATTTATGTTCCATATTTTCTCCCATTCCTGTAATTCTATAGTGTATCCAAAATTCTGTGCCCAAGCAATCATTGTACCTTTAATTATTTCCTCTTCCATTTTGAAATCTATAAAATATTTATATATTTTAGTTATAAATTTTTGTTCTGGTCCCATTAAAATTTTATCTAATTGATTCTGCCCTTTGTCAAAGCCAAAATCTTTTAAATCTTTTAAATATTTATTTTGGATTTGCAAATATGGCCACCAATCAATTATGATTCCATTTTCCTTTAGTTCTTGATTTGATTTTAATTTTCCTTGACTATCTAATAATTCCTCATAGATTACCATTTTCCTTAAGTCTAATCTATCTGGATGGATGATGGCTTCCAGGGTTGACAGCATTGTGGGATTTCCATGTAATGCTTACCTTTGATTTTTTTTCCACGTTGTGATCAATTATTAATATAAGATCCCTTATTAGATGTTGATTGAAATAGGTATGTACATTACTTTTGTTTTCCCACAGAAATGCATATCAACCTATTAGGAGGTCATGTCCTTCTAATGTTAAGGTTCTCTTGTTCCTTAATTTGACCCAGTCCTTGATCCAATTCAACACTGCCTGATAGTAGAGCTTCCATTCTGCTCCTGTTATCTTGTAATAGTTTCATTTTAATGCGTGGCCTCTTGCCCAACCAGACAAACTTAAAAGTCATTTTATTTAGTTCTATAAAGAAAGGTTTCCCTAATTTAATTGGAATCATTTGGAACAAATATATTAGTTTTTGGTAAAGTATTCATTTTCAACGTTGCTATTCTACCTAATAAGGACAGTTTCAATTTGGCCCATAATTCCAATTCTTTCCTAATTTGCTTAATCAATTTAACGTAATTGTCCTCTTTGAGTGATGAACATCTGGGTGATAGCCAAATTCCCAGGTATTTCACCTATTTGCAGTCCCATTATGTTTTCTAATTCTACTTTGTTTTGTTGTACATTTTTTGACTGTCATCTTAGTTTTGTTTTTATTTATTTTGAATCCTACCACTTCCCCAAATTTTTCTATTTGATGCAACAATATTGGTCCCGAATTCATTGGATCTTCTACTATAAATATGAAATCATTGGCAAATGCCTGATTTTAATTCTTCTAATTTTAATTTAATTTTAATTCCATGAATCTCTGGGTTTTGTCTGGTTGCAGCTAGCAACACTTCTAAAGACAAGATAAATAGCAGAGGTGATAGTGGATATCCTTGTCTTACTCCTTTTGCAAGTTCAAAATCTCCTGTGCGATCTTCATTTAATAATATACTCGCTTTTTGTTTGGATATATTTCTTGTAATGTTTTTTCTATATTGGTGCCAAAGTTCAACTTTTTGATATAACATAAATTTCCAATTGAGATTATCAAATGCCTTTTGAGCATCTAGGAAGATTAAGGCTGCCTGTTTTGCTGTGTGGGCTTCGTATTGTTCTAATATTATTTTTGATTTGTCTATTTGGCAGGAAATCATTCTGGTTTGTATGTATAAGTTCACTCAGAATTGGTTTCATTCTTTCTGCCAATATTGTCATAAATATCTTATAATCCATATTTAGCAATGAGATTGGCTTATAGTTCGCAATTAGTTGTTGATCAGTGCCATCTTTTGCAATTAAGGAGATGTATGCCTCAGACCAGGACCTTGGGAGTCTAGCTTGCATAATGCCTCATTATATAGTTCCAGTAATATTGGTTCAAATATTTCAGATAAATTTTTATATAATTCGCCTGGTAAACCATCTGGACCTGGTGTTTTATTAATTTTTTGTTTTTGTATTGCTTTTTGTAGCTCTGTTAGTGTTATTTCTTTGTTGAGAATTTCTGCTTTCTTCAGAGTTTGGGCTCAGACCTTTTCCCTCCAAGTAATGTCTAATGTTTTCTTCCGTAACTTCTTCTTGCTTATAAAGCTCGCCAAAATATCTTTGCGCAATTCTCTTTTTCTCCTCCA